>JAVVLW010001921.1:0-25000 GCA_034401795.1 Chaetoderma sp. LZ-2023a
TAATATTGGACCGTTCCCCCTGATTTTGGTATGAATCAATACCAGAATTGGAAGGGGAACTTAAAACAGTAAACAGAAATAAAATCGGTTCAGATCTGGTGAAGACATCACAAGATAAAAACGGACTATTTTGACCTCCGACTAAACAGAGACATCGCTAGCGGGCAAGCTAGCCTGAAGGCCAGGAAATATTTATCCGGCTACCATACCTCGCACACAATGCGCGCTCTGATTGGCTGAGTCCTGCTGGTGCTGCGTCACCATTCAGTATAAAAGGAGCGCTGAACGTCTGAAACAAGCAGAAGGGAGGCCGTTTCGGTCCGAGTCGAAGCATTCTCGCTATCTATATAGTTCTGCAATCTACACCAACGCGGCTTCTTGTGGTGTAAGATTTTTTATACTGTTAGCAACACAATTTAATTATGTAGAAACAAGTAGTGTTCAGATGTCTCGCCAGACTTGCCGTACCATGGTAGAAATAGTGCTAGAAACCAATGGACGCATCCAGCATCACTAAATTAATGTTTTGACAGCTGTCCAGACAAGGACATTGCTTTGCGTGCCGCAAGAGCTAAGCGACGTGGATAGTCTTGTGCCGAAACAGAAAACCTGCACTATATACTTCTTCATCTTCATGACCATCAATGACGGCGGAAGTCAAGTACGCATGCTCATGATTTATCGGCTATTTTGGTCAGAAATTTACTACATAACAAAGAGGAGATGTTCATAGAATCCTTATTCTCCTATTCTATTTATATCTTGTTTGTAAAATAACACATATCCCTGGGAGGGAAATTTGATTAGCTATCTTTTGATGTACATTATAATAATCTACATAAGTTAGAAGTTACTTCCTTTTTATATTATATGCAGATGATGTTCCCTCCCATAGGAATATATGGTAAATCCACAAATATTCTAGGAAAATGTGAACATCTTTCCACTTTGAACATGAATTTTTAAACTTTAACAAAAGCTCTATAATTAATAAGACTATGTGTCAGAAAGTATGGATAGCCAAGATTACGAATCCGTAAAGATTATATTTTTGTGATAGTTCTTTGTTGCTTCCTTTTGCATTTGAATGTTTGAAATCATATTCAAATCAAAGATATTTGTTGAAAATAGCAATCTGGTAGACAGGTGCGAAATGGCGTCACGCCGCAGTGATTTCTTTAACACACCGACAATTAAAGTCGCTACTGATTCACAGGCCTTACTGCACTCCGACCCACCAGTGTTTGGATTGGAGTCGATGAACGTGTTTAGTGGAATGGTGGAAATAAATACATAAATCAGCAAATGAATGAATGTGTGTGCGTGCGTGCGTGCGTGCGTGCGTGCGTGCGTGCGTGCGTGCGTGCGTGCGTGCGTGCGTGCGTGCGTGCGTGTGGGGAGGGGGCTTGTATGGATGAATGAATGAATGAATGAATGAATGAATGAATGAATGAATGAATGAATGAACGCACGAACGACCGAATGAACGAATGAATGAATGGTAGGGTGGCTGGAAAAAAAGGGAGATGGTCAGACGAATGGATTGATAAACGGGTAAGTCATGTTGACGTAATATCATAGTTTAGTGTCTGACATTACAAATTTGCTGATAAACCAAACCCGTTTATCAATAAGTTTGGACGTGGTGAAAACCAATGCCTAATTTTGCCTCACTATAACCATAACGAGAACATTATGGAACATAAAATAGATGTCATTAAGGACACAAAAACTACTTCTCGCGGTGAATGTTTTGGTGTCCACAACATCGCGTATTTCTTAAGATGCGTGGTCTTATGCCCACCTATATTAAAGCGCTACCACCGTGTGGCCCTCTAAAGTGGGTCCATTATAAACAGTTACTGCCGTATATGTAATACGAGGGGCCTGCTATCTACATCATTAAGAGGTGCAGAGGGTGTGAATAGGGTAACAGTTATTGCCGTTACATTTGACCTGACCAGTGATTTTGTAATGTAAGTTAGTTAATACAGAAAATGTCTTTCCATGTTAGAACACGAATGATTCTAAGTAGGCATGCTCGAATGGAAAAGAAAAGAAACCATTTTATCGCGCAAATATCATACTTTACATTATTTACGATGTAGGAATTTAGTTGCTAAATATTTGATTCTAGTTTGCTTTAAAGCTGCCGATTACAGTGAAAGCAAGAACTTACGGTAGAATTGAATTTAAAATATTTCACTTGTTACCCCAATATGAGATACTAAGATATCAAGGTTGAAAATGGTTAGACGTGTGTCGTCCTAGCCCAGATCGTAGGCCTACTAATACAGGGTTGCCATTGCTAGCACTGGTGACACAGGAAATCGCCCCAAACAAGGAAACGTGTGACAATAATGTAAGTCGTTGCGGTACACAGGGTAGAGCTGGTATAATTCATTGTTGGGAATGCATCATCAACACCATCATCATGTAGGCCTAATATTGTAACAGAAAATGTGCGTTATCAATCATCATCAATCAACATCATCAAGTATCATCATCGATCATTATCATTAATCATCATCATAATAATCATCAATCAGCATTATATAACTGTGTGATCTAAATACATGTATACATTACCTGTAGCGCGCTATAGCTAAAAATATGTTTAGGTAAGCCCAGCTTTACGGGTTAATTAGAATGGACAATTTAATTGTATGTGCAATTCCTTCCAACCTGATCAATCTATGTCATTCTACATGCCGGTGATTAGGTGGCTATATATAAAAATAAAAAATATGTATATTTAAATATGAATTTGACTGAAAGCTGGTATTCTCTTAGGTATCGCTGGCTTTCAGTCAACTCTCCGTCAAAATGCTCAGCAAACTAATTCAGCAACAGCTTCCAGTCAAAGTATTTTCAAAAACATCAACATACTATTTCTTAAATCGTATAAAAGTATATAAAGCTCAAATTTGTCGGTTAAAATATTCTTAATCTATTTTAAATAATTTCATGTACATTTAATATGATGTAAGAAATAGTATGCTGAATATTTATATATATCTATCTATATAACACAATTTTGACTGGAATCTATTGCTGTCACAAGCGGGAACAGTTTGTCAAATTCATGTCAAATTACTTTTAAAACATTCAACGGTATTCTAGCGTTTATTTTGAAATTAGATTTCAGGGTATACTCTCGTTTTCGGAAAAGACAATATATTATAGGAAATGTCAAATCGACAGAGCTGAGATGACAAAACAGCGTTTTAACACGCTAAGGTAGTGGATAAGCACAATGTTTGTGCACTTTTGAAAACAAGTATGATACTTGGCATGTGGTTATCTCTGACGATGGCGAGGAATTTCTGATATAGAAGCACTTCGACAAAAGGTCACGAAAGGTCATTTAAGGTCACTCGAGGTCATTACCTCTGGATTTAATCGGACCCGAGGCATGTAGCATATCAAATGAAAGCTTATGATGTCTTCTGTTTAGATAACATAACGGGGTCAATAATAACCGCATTCCGAAGAAATGCGTTAGATAAAACTAATTGATAAGGGTTATCAACCGATTTATGTGACTAAGTTTTACATCATATGGCATTATGCGTCATAGAGATAACATGTGTATTCGCTGACTATAGTGATGAGTGATTGAGATTGACGCCACACAGAATGATGGTTGGAAAAGCCTATTCTGAAAATCTTTTTATTAATCCACATCATGAAGGAATGTTTATATAGAAGCACATATCAAAGCATGATGGTCATTGGTGTTCGCTTTCAGTAGAGAAATTCTCCGAACATCGAGTTTAAATATAATTGGATCATTTTGACTCGGCGAAATAACCATAACTTGAGATTTTTTGCTTTCTCTTTTCAGATTGCATGCCTTAAAACAGTATACAATTAAAATTATTATTCTTGGCATGAGGTGGCGCTACCTGGTGGTAAACTGATTCTTATTGGCAATGGTCTTATAGCAAAATGACCATAACTTTATTTCTATTTGAAATTTTCAAGTTCTGATTTCAGCAAACAAATTAAAGCCATTATCAATGCATAATTGCAAGACAATGTCAAATTTGCATGTGGCGTTTGTTGTTAGATGGCGTCACCTAGTGGCAAATGTGTTTGATTTCAGTGATGCCTTAATCATAGTGGCCATAAAGTGCAAACTAAGACTATATAGCATTGTGTATTACTTATGTGCCACTCATGATTTATGCATGATGTCAAGTTACTGCGCTTTACTGTTTTTGCTTCCTCTGTTTCTGGACAAGTATTCAACTATTGGAATGTTAATATGCATTTTAAAGGAAGCTGTTGCTGCTTCACACAACAGATTCCAGCTAACATATTCCAGAATATAGATAATAAATAAATTGGTATTTGGTTTTGATAGTTGAATAAGAACAGTCCAAATACACAAAGCTTAATTTTCCAAACAGTTTTGTGTTTCACAAGTTAAAAATCTTAATTTGCATTAACAAATTTTTATTTCAAAGTTACTTTTTATTCGTGTTCAATTTCTATATATCTACATCCATGACAATGTGTAATTCTTTCGTTTTTATTTTCTGTTACAGATTGACAATGGAAACGATGGTCAGTGGTTCATCTTGTATTGTGCGATAGGAAACGAATAAGTTAATCACCAAACCAACGACTATCAGCAGAGACATGGCTACTGATTGGAATCATTGCATCTTTTGTCAGGAAGATACATCTGAACATTCAGAATGTCCAGCAAAATCAAAACGTTGCGAAAGTGGTAAAGGTTATGTAAAAGTGATGACATCCTTAAAAGAATTTCGCGATGCAGATGCATTGCCAAGTAGTATAGCTCCGGCGATTTTGAATGTTGAAACCCTAAGCGACAACAATGCCTGCTGGCATAAATCATGCAGAGTTAAATACAATAACAATATGTTGCAACGTGTACTCAAGCGCAAAGCCAATGTTGATAAATCATCAAATGATACAGGACCCAGTGATACTACACTCACGAGATCGGCAATCATGTCATCAAAAGATCTCGGTTCGCTATCAGATAAACTGTGCTTCTTCTGTAACCAAACCCTTTCAGCCTCAGATAAATGCAAACGCGTAGCTGCGACATTTGATCTCGATAGAAAATTACGAACGTGTGCAACTGACCTTGAGTCTACAATTTTACTCAATTGTTAACCAAATTAGCAGGAGGTGACATGGTAGCCACTGAAGCTGAATATCATGCGAACTACTTGACTTCCTCATATAAACGGCATTCAAAGTTTCTGGAAAAATCAAGTGACAGCAAAATTAATAGTGACGTTCAAGCGATTGTGTTTGCTGAATTGCTTGCTTATATAGAGGAATCCAAATATGATTAACAACGGCCTGTTTTCAAGCTAGCAGACCTAGCTGTAACCGATTGAGGGAACTTGGTGTTGATGATGAAAATGTGCATGCAACAAGATTAAAAGAGAAAATTCTGTCACAAATACCGGACCTATCAGCACATACTAGTAAATACAGCCATGGTCAGGGTGTTATTCTCATGTAAAATACTGATGTAGCAAATCTCGTACAGCAGGCAAGTCACCTTAGAGACTATGATTTGAATGCTATTCACATTGCTAAGGCTGCCGAAATAGTACGATTGGATATGTTTCAGAATAGGTCTTCGTTTGACGGTTCATTTCTTTCTCAGTGTCAGGACAATGTGATATCTAAGTCTTTGAAAGCATTAGTCGATATGGTGGTTCAGGGACCCAGTATAAATGATCAATCTACTAAGGCAATCTCAAACCAACCAGCACTAACCATATCACAGATGTTCCTGTTTAATGCTGTGAAACATGCTAGGCACAAATTCACATCTGCACAAAACAGACACAATGCTGAACGCGAAGTTCCATTACCACTATATGTTGGCTTGAAACTATATGTTGTGACACACAAAAAGGGTCTTGTTGACATAATGTTTCGGCTTGGTATGAGCGTCTCCTATGACCGTATATTACAAGTGCTCACAGATTTGGCAAATAGAACATGTGAACAATTTGAAGCAGATGGTGTAGTTTGTCCCGTTAATATGAGACTAGGAATGTTCACTGTAAGTGCTCTTGATAATTGTGACCACAACCCAACATCTACTACTGCCCATGATTCTTTCCATGGAACCAGTATATCACTTGTCCAGTTTCCGACAGAGTCTTTGCCTGGTACTAATAGAAATCTTGCACTACAGGATAATATATCATCATCATCAAACGATAGGAGGCGAAGCGTTGTGCAACTTCCAGACCTGTATGCAGATGTTCCACCAGCAATACTATGCACGAAAACAACATTTCTGCCACACATAGATCAGTCAGTTAAACCAGCTGAAGCCACTTTTCCAGCCACACTACTTGAGGAAAAAGAATGGCTTACTAAACTGAGATTTCTCAATTGCAAAGAGAAACTTGATGATGAAGATTATGTTTCATGGGCTGTTTTTCATGCTTCTCGTCAGCCTCAAGTTCCACATCCAGTTACACTAATTTCCTTGATGCCATTATTTTATGAGAGTGCACACACAGTTGCCATGGTCAAACATGGCATGACAGTGATTAGACAGGCGACACAATACATCAATCCAGGCCAGATCACAGTCATGGCTGTAGACCAACCACTTTATTCACTGGCAAAGCAGATCCAGATATCTTGCCCACTTACCCATGGTGAAGATAAGTTTTTCATAATGTTTGGCGGATTACATATAGAGATGGCTGCATTTCAAGCACTAGGCACTTGGCCTCAGGACAGTGGTTGGATATCGGCTCTGGTTCAGGCAGAGATTGCTACACCTGGCACAGCTGAATCCTTTATTAAGGTTGCTCATGTTACGAAGACGAGACATGCTTTGAGTATTCTCTCTCAGATGCACCCAGAGTTACACACTGAATTCCAGAGGGGAAACTTTGTCATTTATAAAGCTGCGCGTGTGACATCAGGTATGTTAATTGATCAAGGCCATGAACAAAATAACACCATTGTCAAAGGATCAGGAGGTGCAGTAGGTCTCACAGAGAATCCAAGTGCATTTAGACGTTGGATGGCAGGACCCGAACTATCACGCATTCTCACTGAATTTGAGACAGCATTCATTTCCCACGATAACAGTGATATTAAGCACCACGAACAGACTCCAACAGTGCCACTCACGTTTGCAAATCAAGTAAAATCATTAATGTCCACCATGGATGTTATGGGAAATCCATTTCTTGAGGAGAGTACTGACCTTTTTGTACTTTATTCTGAAGATGTAGTTGACGTGTCAGTGGTGGAAACAGTCAGGAAGATAGAAGAGATAGGTGAGAAGACATATAGTGAATATGTTGAATATCGTCTCGTAAATAACACAATCCCTATCTCAGATCCTATTCCAAAGCAGCAGCTACCACTCTTTAGCAAACCGAAATTGAAAAATCTGTCTCGTTCACAGGTCCAGGTAGCTGAGCTAGAAGTCGATCATGACCTTATGCCACGACTGTATATATCGTGTCAACCAAGAGCGGTAAATCTTGATGACTTTTTATGTATGAAAATCATCCCTATGCACCAGGTTTGTCTGACCATGGACGACTACGTACAAGTAGCAAGTCAGATCTTGTTCCATGTCTCCACAAATTTGAGTACACCTCAACCAGACGCCATGACAGTAGATACTATTCTGTTAGACGGTGCGGTGCAGCAGTGGTGCATTTACTTGAGCCAAGAACAGCCATCACTTTTAATGAGTACGCGTCTACGGTGTTTTTACCATATATCGACAAACAATTACAGAATGCAAAACGTGTGGATGTGGTTTAGGACGTGTACCTAAGTTGCAGTCTAAAAGAATCTACCAGAAAGAAGAGGGGAGAAGGAGTCAGAAGAAGAGTTCATGGCACTTCTAAAATTCCAAGTAACTGGAACCAGTTTCTTTGTGTGTCGGAAAACAAGGTTGAGCTATTTGACTCTTTGACACATGCACTTATAAACAGACCGCAAACGGAAAATGTGTTGTATGTCACTAATCGAGAAAATGTACTTTGTTCATTGCCAGATGCAGATTGCACATACATTAGCCCATGTAATCATGAGGAAGCAGACACCAGAGGTATCCTTCATGTTACTGATGCTGCACACAAAGGAAGTCAAAGATGCCTTATCCGAACAGTAGACACCGATGTCCTCGTTCTAGCAGTTTCATATACCGAACGCATAAGAGTAGAAGAACTATGGGTCGCATTTGGTACAGGAAAGACATTCACTTATCTTCCAGCACATCAAATTGCACGTGCGCTCGAACCTCTTAAATGTGTGTCTTTGCCTATTTTTCACGCATTTACGGGGTGCGATACGGTTTCTGTTTTCGTATGGAAAGGCAAGAAAACAGTGTGGGCTATTTGGCGTTTGTACCCAGACGTAACAAAATCATTTGTGAAATTGTCTAGTTGCCCCAGTTAGATCAGGCTAGAAACCCTTGCACTATTGGAGAGATGTGTCATTCTCTTCTATGACAGAACAAGTGAACTAACGGATATTAACGAGGTCAGGAAAGATCTATTCACGAGGAAAGGGTGGTTTAAGTATGAAAAACTTCCACCAACAAAAGCAGCCCTAATTGAACATGCCAAAAGGGCTACCTATCAAGCTGATCATGTGTGGGGGCAAGCAATGCATTCTCAGATGACATTACCATGTCCAGCAAATTGGGGTGGCTTAAGTCCGATGATGAGTGGGAACCAAAGTGGACACAACTGCCAGAAGTTTCAAAGGGATGTAGAGAACTTATCAAATGTGGTTGTAAGAAAGCGTACACCAAAGGTCGCTGCGGATGCTTCCGTGCTAAGATGTCATGTACCAGTTTATTCTCGTGTGTCTGCATGGATACCATATAGATAGTTAGCGCATTTATACAGCTCTCCCTCCCTGACCTCTCACAAAACTATCATCATTGGCAACTGCATCGATTATTCATATCACGTTAGTTCCTTTAATGACTGGTTTTCCTTTATGATAACATTCTAAAGCCCCATGGTGTGGTTAAATCAGACATTTTCACTAAGCTTCACCTGGTGGCGCCACATCTCCTATTGCAAGTAATAATTGTTCTGAATGCCGTGATTCATATAGCATCAGTCTTCTAGAACATTTATTGTTATGATAGTCAACTAATATTAAGTGACTCTGTCTTTTGTGGAGATATTGTAATGGATAATGTAGTCAGCGTTATAGAATGTTTTGATAAAATATCACTACGCGTCGCCACATGTCTGAGTGTAAATGACAGTTTTTTTATTACAACTAATGGTCTTGCGACAACTCAGAGTCATAACCATTTGCTACCAACATAGTAGGCTATAACAACAATATTTTATAGTAAATTAGTTAATCATTTGTAATGTGTAATTAGATTTATTAGCTTAGGATAGTATAGTGGATAGCCGCTCAAATAGCAATGCTTGCACACATTTGGAAACAAATAATTGACAAAATATGTGTACATACGTATGTACTGAAAAAGTAGTAATACTTTACGCATTTCTTGGGAATGCCATATATCCGGTTAGGTTATTAGAACAGAGGACATCATAAGCTTTCATTTGATATGCTATATGCCAAGGGTCCGAACAAATCAAGGGGGGATGACATTGAGTGACCTTAAATTACCTTTGCTAACCTTTTGTCAAAGTGCTTCTATATCAGAAATTCATTGTCCTGGTCACATATAGCCATGTGCCAAGTTTCAGACTGGTTTCCAAAAGTTCACAAACATTGCTATTTTTGGAGCTTATCCACTAGACTATAGCAATACAAGTATGCTTTATTTCAATGGGTAGAACTGATAGACACCAAATATCGGGCAGCTTTGACCGTATGGCTGGAAACAAAGGGTATCGTTGAAAGTGCGAAGATTCGCGTGTCTGCGCTGTTCACGGTCCAATGGCAGCGCCACTTAGGTTTCCAAGTGAGACGGCGAAAGTACGAACTAGAAGAAGACAACTCGTGTGGCAAATTTGCCCTCCCATTGTTGGGAATGCATAAAAAGAGGGCATTCGTCACTCTCGCACCAAATACAGTATATCAAAATTACGGTAGATTAGACATTGTGTACTATGTGCGGTGACGTGTTAATCACCAGAAATGACTTTATCCATCACTGTTCCTGCTTATGGACCGTCTAGTCCCTGCGGTAAATCTCCAAGCAGCGGCTACACCACATGCCCGCTCGCACCATGCGGTGCATCAACTACATGTGACGTATAGTAAGCTCTGCACTGAAGACTAATAGGTGCACCACATAGGAAGATACATCTTAATTATGTTATACCGTTTTTCATAAATAAATACCAAAATTAGTGGTACCGTAGGTGCGACGTCCGTTATGAATCTTTACTGTATATAATTATTTACATTGTGAACGGTGCCAGCAATTATACGATACCGTAAGGTCAGATGTGACCTCTATATTTTCATTATGTGTATAGGTGTAATAAGGCATACTGCCAATCAAGTAATTGTTCGTGTTAGTTAGTTATTATAAAAACTACACAATTGCTTGGACCGCAGTTCACTCAGAATACACTATAGATCAACAACAAATACATCACCTCGTTTCTCCCTTGCATCAACAATTTTTCACTAAGGTAGCTGTTCCTGCTCTCAGTAGCGAACATGGCATGCAGCCGCTAAACCTAACTATGATAGCTAGATAGGATAGGTTTCAAACTAATCATGGGCGACTACTCATTAAACGGAAACTTGTTATTATAAAACTCTTTTCCGTGCACTGCGACTCTGTTATATTAATGGTACCGTTAGTTTTTATAGTTGGCCATACATGTTAAGGCCTCCTGAATTTAACAAACGAGTGGCTGCCTTTGACTACACTTCTCTGGCCGTCTGGACGAAATAATCGTTTGGATTCCCTCAGCCACATCGGTTAGTACTAGATTACGAAACTACTGGGGTTTCTTGACGGTCAGAATCAAAGTGTCAATGACCATGCATTCCCCATCGTACTAGCTTATGCCCGCTTACATCGCTCCGCTGTATGTGGAAACGTTAGTGGGAGGGCGAGACTGTGCGATAGGACATTGTGCAATACCATGTGCATCTTCAGATTCGTATTAAGCAAACCTGTATGCCAAAGTAGGACCCAGTGCGAAAATAAATAAATACTATTATTGCTAGTCCAGCTGTGTGTTCTTTGGGCAAATGTCTTTTAACCTAACGCAACTAAAACGGTAACTCCACGCTTCGGGTATCACATGATCCGCACCCGAAACATTACGTGACGGATAAAGACATGGATCGCCATCCAAGGCAAACGGTGACTGGGTGTGGTCTTAGAGCCGACCACGCCCTTTGGGAAGGGCAAAATAGATGGAAATCCGTTTCTTTCCCCAGCCCACTCCCCACCATAAATAAGTTGCACGCTGTTTGTCTGATGAGATATGCCCCGTGGGGTATCAGCAATGGTACCGAGCATCCTCGCTAGGAAGGCGTATCCGCTAAAGCCATTTGCGGCCTAAACTACGCGTCTGGACCTAATATCTAAGTGTTAGTCTAGGCCCCTTAAGAAGGCACCAAGATGGTGCTGAATTCCGTAGAAATCAGGCACCCCATCTTCATGTAAATCAGCATGCATCCAACAGCAAATAACTACACTAGGGTGAATCAGATTATAATCTTCTGCAATTCTTCAAATAGGAGGGCGACCCTTTTTACTGCTCTCCTCCTCCGCTTTGGCGTTGTAGGTATTTTTTCTGGATGGAGGCCCGCGTGACGCACTTTCCTCTTCACAAAACCACACTATTTCTGTAGGTTAACTCCTCCATTTTTCCCTTGCATCTCTATAGGAGGGCGGCCCTATTTCCGCTCTCCTCCTCCGTTTCCGCGTTGTAGGTATTTTGCTGTGACGGAGGCCCGCTCGAGGCACTTTCCTCTCGCAAACCAATAATCTTTGGCCAGCCTGAGGCAGATATAGTTAATATTAAACCAACAGATTTATCACACTCAGACCCTCCATCACAGGGGTACCTTCCACAATACACTCTATATATGAATAGATCGGTTTGGTAACTCTGGCGAGATACGGAACAGCACACCACTTTTGTTTTTATGTACACCGTTTTATAAAGCAGCAAACGAGTACCATTGTTAGACTCCTTCTTCTTCCTCATAGTGAATTATGTCATTTCCACTTTTTGATCTTTGGAATGATGGCAAGACACACTGGTGATACGAACAGCCGGGATGAAACGGTGGTGTTCAATTTTCGCAGCAATGGCTGCACGAGCCCATTGTAACGTCATCGTTCCACTGGCCCTGGAAGTCGGTCTTTGCGGACAACGAAGACGCGCCGAATCTACTCCTAATCCACGTGGTTAGCTAGCCAGCAACACCTTACAGAGGAGCCGCGCGCACCCATGGCGGCTACACTTTCACCCACGCTTCTTCCGTGTTGGCATCGATCGATCCCTGAACTAGCTGACTATTACTTTCCAGAAAACTATACAGATAAGCTGTTGAATATAAGATAATGTGATTACTGGATAAACTGGGCCACTGCTCAAAGTGCGTGCATTTCTCTTATTTATAGGACGGCATTTGAAAGTTAATTTTATTGAACCCCGATGGCATCTTTATGCCATACTATATCAATAAAATGTGGCACGTGTGAATAGGTTAGTATCACGTCAACCCTTTTTTGCTAAATCGGGTCAGGGAAATTTAAATATGTCTTTATTGACTGTCTTGTGGAGGACAAGAGAAGAGATTTCTTCTTAATTACCACTTGACTGACTCGCTCAGTTATTGGGATAGTCATTCCAGTAGTAAATGTTCTTAGCCTCTTAGCCTCTTAGCCTGCAAATGAACATTCTCCAAGACTTTTGTAGAGGGATGTGCCGGGTTTGCCATGAAAATGTTAACAGGGATGCTCCTCATATATCATTTAATGAGTTATCAATGTTTTATGTAAATCTCTCAAAGTTACAGAACTTTCCAATTGGAACATATTTTCAAAATGTGTGATCAGCATCAGTATTAGCTCCCACCGATTATGTTCAATCTTGTTAAACATCGTCCCCCCCCCAAGTCACCTAATAGACTTCCTAAATTTTGCGGTCAATTGAGCAAAGTTAACGAGAGTAATTCCATGTCAATTTATTCTCAAGATCTCCCACACATGTCAGCAAAACCGGATTCTACCTCCCGACCAATTTTAATATGGATTCACCCACCTCACCTAATGTATGTACTCCATTAGCCAATCGCGACACATGTCAAAAAGTCCTTTCCACATGTTTCGCTACCTCGAATATGTAGCAATGGTCTTAACATCTGAAGTTGAAATGCAATAGATATTGAGCAAATTTGTGTTTAGTCAATAGCCAGTTGCGAACCTTTCACAAAAGCATAACAGGGGCCAGAAATCTGGCATGTGTTTCCAGTGCATGTACTAAGACCAAATTGAACTAGATATACCTATTGTTGAGAGCTGATAGAGGAGGGATCACAGGCGACACAAACGAACAAATCGCCATGGAGTAATCACGTTTCTCAGCCAATCATATGGTATCATAATCAACAATGTGACGTGCAGGCTGACATCATAAAGAATCACGTCACGAATGACCAGATTTAGTCTGTCTTAAATGGTTAATAGTCCGTCATGTTCTGCGGATTGTGTGTGTTTACAATTTCATAAGCGAGCCATAGGCAGCAACAGCACGCAGTCAAATTAATTTCAAAATATTCAACAGCTTACCCGTTTAGTTTTCTGGAAATTGAGATTTGGAGAGTGCAGGGATCGATCTATCGCAACACGTGCAACGCGTCGGTGGAGCTTAGCTAGAGATGGGCAGGGCATACCTAAAACTAGACGCCTCCATTATATAAGATCATCTAGGTGAGCGAAAAACCAACATCATTGGACAAAACATTCTGTGATGATTTAATCATTACCCAGTTAACAGAACAGTTCCATAAATCTGGACTTCTTCTACGTGACCTGTCCCGGGTTATGGACCTTTCCATTTTAACTATACCCCGCCAACACCTCTCTCGTGTTGGAATCGATCGCTCTGTGAACTCTCTGACTATCAATTTACCGAAAACTATTCAGGTACGCTATTGAATATTTTGGAACTAATTAGACTGGGCGCTGTTGTTACTTATGGTAGAGATAGTAGATACATACAATTCGTACAACGTGTCCGACTATTAAGACTTAAAGACGGCCCAAATAGAATCATTTATGACGTAATGAGTATAGCGTCAGCATACACGTCACTTAGTTGGTTAGGTACTTAGTTGATCGGTGGATAAACTTGGAAAGGTCTATTGCCATCATATTCCGGACATCATTTTATTTCCTGAACATAACATGGATTTACTACTGCTGTCTTGGTACCCCTGTTTTTTGTAAAGGCCATTACCTGAAGAAATCGCGTACCAAATGCCTGCAATGTCTCTAAAAGTGGCCATGTCCCATGGTGTAAACGATTCTATTAATTAGGTCATGGAAATAATTCTCAGAATAATTTGATTTAGGGTTGCGTGCAGCAGCGGATTCAAATGAAATTGTTTTCAAAATATGTTCCACTTTTACATTGATAAAGATTGTTTTCTGTTAGCTTAGAATGAAAACATGGCAACGTACTGAAAATGATATAATCATATCTAAATCATACTAAATGTCACATACACTCCATGGCTAATATCCAACTATCTGGAGATAGTAAAATACATAAAAACAAATGTTACAAGGATGTAATGCAATACACATAGCATCGGTTTGCTATCTCGATAATAGGGTATCACATTTGAATAATTCTGCAGATTACAATAGGATTTGTCTGACAGAAGTTTTAATGATGGCAGGCCAGGGCGGATGTGGGCACTGTAACGCGGAGTAGCGATCTCTAGACTGGTTCCGTGTAGTTGAAATGAGTTCACTAATGCGGCCACATGGGCAGCATCCCTATCCGGATGATGTCATAATCATTACCTCATGAATTATTCGATTTAGTCTGTCTTAAACGCTTAATAGTCCGTCAGGTTGTATGAAATGTACGTCTTTACAATTTAGGAAACATTCTGTTGAATATGTTGAAACTAATTTAACTGGGCGCTGTTGCTGCCATGGGCAGAAACAGCAGCCAGTGAAATAGATTTCAAAATATTCAACAGCAGCGGGTTAGCTATATAGTTTTCTGGAAATTGATATAGTCATGGAGTTCAAGGATCGATCGTTCCCAACGCGGCGAGGTGCGTGTGGAGCTTAGTTAGAGATGGGCTAAAACTGGAACGGTCCATTAATGAAAGAATAAATGCCAATCTTGACTGAGGTGGGACCATCCCCTCAGTAAATGTTGAAATCTAGATACTTTCAAACTACACTGAGAGCCTATTAATATATTAAGGCAAGCAGCCATGTTTATGGGTGTGAATATGCGATGTGTCCGGATTTTCAATAATCAAGAGCATTCTGACATTCAATTTGAAACAAAACCAGCAGCACATGACGTTGTTTCAACGTTGAATCCATGTTGAAATCACGCCATGACGTGATTTCAACGTGTATTCAACGTTGAAACAACGTCATGGGCCTGCTGGGAATCCTTAAATTGTTGAATCATTTACATATTTTCGCATATTTAAAGCAGATGTTTTACGAATGATCGTCTGCCGTGATCCTAAAGCAAAACTATGACAGATATGTTGATAGACTGACTGACATGTTTAGCACTGCCCTTCACTCTGTTGAAATATCTGTAATAGAGCCAGTTCAGGGTCAGAGCAGACTCAGACCAGTCCCCAGGTTTAACTATAAATTTCCAAATGCGTGAGATTTTCAGATTTGTTCAGAGCGTGAGATGGAAGCCAAAAGAGTGAGTCTCCCACTGAATGCGCCCGCGTTGAATGGTTTGTCTCCATCAAACACGTGTCTTCACCATCGCTCATCTATTAGCAAAATATCGATTTCTGAATTTTTCAAGCATTCATGTCTGTAGACTTTGTTCGGCTAAAAGTACATTGAACTCGCCGAGCTCTCTCCATCAGATAATCGTCCGTACTTTTTTTTAATTAAAAATAAGCCATACACTGTATGAGGGGACTATTTTTCATAAATATAGGTAAGCATAGAATCGATTTCTAAATGAAATGTTACTAAAGAAGCGTATACTGCTACAAAATACAGCACTATAGCTTTGCAATTGAAGGTAAGAGGCAACTCGCGTTACCTACCGTCTTATCTCGTATTTTGCTGTGAATAAAATACTTCCGCCTATGTAAACACATGTTTTATTTGAAAAATTAGTCTCATACAAATGCGCCATCCTTCAATGAGAAAGCTGCCAAGGTTTGGTTTAGCCGTATATAGTAGAGATAACAGAATCGCTATTGCCTAAGGGAATGGACCTTTCCATTTTTAGCTATGCCCCGCCCATCACTAGCTAAGCTCCACCAACACCTCGCTGTGTTGGGATTGATCGATCCCCAAATGCCCTAGCTATCAATTTCCTGAAAACTTATCAGGGAAGCTGTTGAATATTTTGTAACTAATTTCACTGGGTGCTGTCATGCCTACGGCAGCAACAGCGCCCAGTCAAATTAGTTGCAAAATATTAAACAGAATATTTATTAAATAGTAAAGACAAACAATGTGTACAACAACGCATAGACCGTCTTCAAATATGCGTTCGTGACTTACTTATCGACGTCATTCATGACGGCATTCAGTATGATGTCATTGTACACATCACGCAGTTCATTATGACGTCATGTGATGGGTGGGTACTCTGGAAAGGTGAATTACCATGTCATTGCAAATTAGAACAAGACGTGGCCATCCCGGGAAACCCTATGTGGTTTACTTTACAGAGTCGGGTACTTTTAATCCGAACGCCATCCATCATAAATAGATATGATGTGATAAAAAGTGAAAGTCGCCCTAGACGGTATGTCATTAACCCTGTATGCGCTAGGTTATCAGAATCTCACTTTTAAGGTAACTTGAAGACAAGGTGTTTAATATTTTTGACACTAAGTCGACTGGGAGTGGTTGCTGCCATAAGCAGTAACCGCTTCCAGTCCAATTAGCTTCAAAATCTTCACCATAATACAAAAATAAATCGTAAATAAGTTTTCACATTCGGTCTTCAGAGGTCACAATCATGATTAAATAACTAAATAACACATTAAAGGGTGTACTCAGCGGTTTCCGTGCAATAGCTGATAATGCATGATATATATGCTCCACTTACTAATAAAAAAACTGGGCAACATGTCCAATTTAAATAACTAGCCTGAACAACTGAAAAAGGCGATGAAAGAGCAATTTCTGCTTGTAAAATAAATACGATGACGTTAGACGTGTTGCGCTTTACCTTCGAGTGACTCGTTAGGCAGTAGGCTAGCGTATTCGTTCGTCCATAGTGTAACATCGCCTATTTTCGCCCTCGTGTCGAAATCGTCCCTTTCAAAAATTTATAGAAACGTTCAGTGTTCCGCATTCAAAGCAGTATTTGAATATATCAAAAATTTGGAATTTCTTTCTTCTAGAGCGCGACTACTTCAAATTTTCGTAGTTCGGTCAACGTACACGGCCGTATTTTAGCTAGCGAAGTTGCGTAAATACTGAAATTTTACATTCATTTTTGGAGAAAATTAATATTTTGCAAATATATTGATGGCTTCCTTTACGCCCTCTGTTTATCTGTGTGTCTGTCTGTTTGCCGGCGTGCAATCTCAGTTGAGCTAATATTTTGGCGTGGCATCACGCTACTGAGACTAAACTTGGGCACATGTTTACCTATATGAAGTACAATGCTATTGAGGTCAGAGGTCAAAGTCACTGTAACATTTGTATAAAATGCAGACATTAACAGTTTGGTTCTGCTTAGCTCGTCTGCCCTTTATTTCAGAATTGGTCAAAGTATTGGAACTAAACATCGCCATACAGTTAACTCAACCAGGAGGATCCTCACAGACATTCAGATTTTTAGTATTTAGGTCACGGTCATTGTGATTTTGATACAACTCTAGATTTGCATTTGAAGTGTAAAATGCCAAGATTTCCGCCCCTGCCCCGTCAGTGTAATACTGATGTCTTGTTTTTATCACTCATTGCGCGGGTGGCCGAGTGGGCTGGTTACTGGCCCTGGGTGTGTGGATTTGTGAGTGAATTGTCTCTCTGACTTTGCGCGCGTGCGTGTATGTGAGGGTTAGGTGGGGTCACTAAGTCGGATCGTGTGTGTGCGTGAGCGTGAGTGCGTGCGTGCGTGTGGTGGGGTGTGGGGTGGTGGGGGAGGAGAGGGGATGAGTGAAGTAACGGCGTTAACTTGTGATGTTATGAAAGAAATTCGCCCACGTAGGTAGTGCAGTTATCTTCCGGTGGCGGATTATTTAACGTAATTTTGGAATCCGGACATATACCCGAAGAATGGACAAAAGGTATTACCATTTTATGAAAAATAAAGGATCAAAGGCGAACCACGAAAATTATCGAGGTATCATGCTATAGTAGCCTACCGGGCATGCTAACTGGTCAGCCGGATGCTCCCGTTCCGTGGTACCGCCAGTGCACGGTACGTTGGGGCGGGGCTGCTGGTTAGCCGCGGATCTCGGGGTTGCGGATCTGGTGTTGTGTGTTGTCGAATTGTACAAAGCCCGACTTCTAGAGCCGTTGGAACGTTCACGTTCCAGTGTGGCTGTGCACCCTCGCCGCGAAAGTTGAACCTCACGGTCTCATCCTCGCTGTTGGTGTCACCGGTGTGACGGTCCCACAGCTCCATTTATGGCTGGGACGTGATTAAATACATACAATAATTAATATATGCAGCAGTCAAACAATCGTACTCATTTGCTGCTACCTGAGAGAGGTCTAGTACATGGGGCCAAGTTGACGATTCACTATCGTGGTCCTCGCCGGAGATACCTCACAGAGTAAGATCCGTGAAGCATCCCCGCAACGGAGGGTTCTAGCGCAGCTACGTAGCAAGTTAATGTAAACAAAATTGACCTCTACAAAAATTATTTTGTTGCGAGAGGAAAGTGCTTCTCGCGGATCTCCATCACAGGAAAATGCCTACAATGCCCAAGCGGAGAAAGAGAGATTGCACTCTCTTGTTAAAACCATATTATGTAAAAGAGTCAATATAGTGAAATTATATGTTTAATGTGATGCACACTGTTTTACGTGAAGATGGGGTGGATGATTTCCGTAGAATTCAACACCGTCACCTTATGTAAGTTCCAAGATTCTGTATTAGTAGCTGCTGCTTTATTTATGCTGCCCTTCTGCTAGTTTCTACCATATCATTTAGTTTTTGGGTCCAGGATCAGGCTTTGCTGCAGATGGCAATGTAAGCTAACTGTTTTAACGTATAAGTATGATGGGCGAGAATGATCGGTAACCGTGAGGTCACCCTATGGAACATCCCACTCAGTAGACCGCATGCGCAAATATCATGCGGTGAAGGCTCCAGAATCATATAACGATCCTGTTATCATCGCGTCATGACCAGATATATCAGCATATTGGCAAGTCACAGTGAGTAAGCCTTGAAAAGCACATATAAGTTTAGGGTGGGGACAAAGATGCAGCTATCCAACCATAGCAACCTGCCCGTGAGGGCGTGGTAGGTTCAAAGACTGCACACAGTCACCCGGGGAGCTAACATTTACCTAACGTTAGGGTTATCTAAAATTGCCCAGAGATGCACTGCAGGCTAGTAACTATAATGTATTTTCGCAATGCTTCCTACTTTGGCGGGGTTTTTTAACTAACCAGTATCCGAATATACAAGGGAGGGAGGCGGGAGGGGGATGGGGGGGGGGGTGTATGCTGTGATCGTCACTTTATTTCTAACCGCACTGGAACCCCAGTAGTTCCAAAGTCAGCTCTAAATAACGTGACAGAGGGAGATCCAGACAATTAATAAACCCACAGGATGGTAGAACATAGACAGAGACAATTACTCATAACAGAGGCCTTAAGGTACATGGCCAAGTTATTTTATCTAGCCGGTGTGTGGTGTTACATATCGACTACTCTCGGACACGGGACAAACACGAAATGTCTCCTACCGAGCAATCGTCCCTACTATTATAAACCTATCCTATCGAGCTAGAGCAGTCTAGATTTAGTCGACCGCATGTCATGTTCGAGTAATGAGGACAGCGACCTGAGTGTAAAATTGAGGAAGTTGGCTGCCAGGAAAAACTACAGGCACACTGCGGATGCCGCTCATTCTCAGGAAAAGTGCAGAAGAACGTTTGCGGAAATGGATGTCTAGTAGATAGTCATGTCTACATCAATAGTTATTAATTTAAACTGTGTGTCAAAATTTCCGTTCTGGAAGGGCTACAGATGAAGTTAATAATGCGGATGCATTCTGATGGATCACAAGACGAGATGCATCGAATATCTCACACGATGCATCAGGCAATGTTCCCCGTACTGTGGGCAAAAATGTCTAAAAGACTAACACATGCTGAGCGGATTGATTACGCTACTGGTTGCGTGGTATGGTAGATCTGGTGAGTTATCACAGAGTATGTCACTCGCCCCACATACTGGACGACGAGCTACATTGGGCCCAAAAGGCCCATCCGCATGAAAGGTCACTTTGCGGAAGCAGTGACTTGGGCTACCTGACTTTAATTTATTATTGCCCCCGGGCGATATCTTTGATAACGTTCCGGGAGCTTACAAAAAATGGTGGGTGCAGATGTGGTGGCTTGTACCCTAGAGACAGAATGGCACTGTAGCAGCTGTTAGTATCTGCTGTAGTTAGCAGTACTATCGATTCGTCCTCTCAGACCAAGCACCTCACCACCACCTGACTGTTGCTGAATCTGATTTTCCAACCCCTTTTATACTGCCTGTGACGTCACAGCTGCAGCGCCACAGCCAATCAGCGAGCGTGCTTCAGAGGCATGGAAGCGGGTCACGTGACGCACTATCGTACACATGTACTGAGAGTAAAGTAATTACGTGTACCAACTCGGTACAAAATAAGATACTAATTCTCCTCAGTGCCAACGCTCGTTGTCTAGCAATCTCTAACTTCCGCGCATGCGCTAGGCAATCTTGCAGACTTAGTCGTTTTACGAACCTCTCATATATGGCTAGATACACGCATATCGTCCTACCCAGGGCACGCGTTTGGACTGTACCCAGCCCGGCGGTTCCATGCCCAGACTGACTGGGACAGCCCGTACCTGACCGGTCGATCCGCACTACACTACCCAGCTGCTTTTCTAAGCTATTTACTACAATTATCATTAACCGACTGACAGCATATGCAGAACAGATTGACTTAATTGGGGAAGAAAAAGCTGGGTTTTCGCGCAGGGTACTCCACATTAGATCACACATCTTTTTCTTAAAGGCTTTAATTGACATTGATTTATCAAAGCCCAGGCGATTGTACTGGGTCTTCGTTGACTATAAGAAGGCGTTCGATACAGTTAACAGACACCATTTTTGGACTAAACTATTGCTCAATAACATAAATTACAAATTGTTTCTATTAATTTTTATTCTTTATAATGATGCTAAATCGTGTGACAAAGATGTCATGACACATTCACTTTCTGATATTTTCAATTGCTCTATAGGCGTGCAACAGGGTGAAAACGTGTTCTCTTTTCTCTTGGCACTGTTCCTAAATGACTTAGAAAGCACGATCGCCACAACCCAGAATGGGCTTTCCGAAATTACACAAATGGCTACAGGAATGAACGAAAGGACAGATTATGTAATTTATTTAAACCTATTTATTCTATTGTATGCCGATGATACAATACTAATGGCAGATTCTCCCAAAGAACTACAAAATGCATTAGATACAACAAACGAGTATTACATACACCATGTAAATTTTACGTAAATGTATCAAAAACTAAAGTACTAATATTCTCGAGAGGTAAAATCAGAAAACTACCACAATTTAGGCTGGACAACGAAGATGCCGAGATTGTCCATGATTGTGTATATTTGGGCGTTAAATTTATATATAATGGCAAGTTCACTAGGGCCATCAGACATAACTATTATAACGCCAGTAAAGCCATGTTTTCACTACCCACAAGAGCTAAAAGCCTTCATCTGCCTATTGATATACAGTTAGAGCTCTTTCACACCATGCTCGTTCCTAATCTTCTCTATGGGTGTGAAATTTGGGGTTTTGAAAATATTAACCATATCGAAAAACTTCATAAGCGCTTTTGTAAAATCTCTTGAGTGTAAAACGTACTACTCATACAGTGGTGGTCCATGGTGAACTCGGCCAATATCGTCTACGCGTAAGGATAGACAAAAGAATGGTACTATTTTGGGCAAAATTAATAACAGGCAGGGAATCCAAAATTTCATATAAACTGTATAGATTACCACGTAATCTTTTATCAAATAACACATATCAGTGGCCATGGATGCTGGATATTAAATAAGTGTTAGATAATACCGGCCTGTCGATGGTATGAACAAATCAAGTCCCGTGCCATACAGACTGGCTAAAATCGGTATTAAATCAACAGCTCTCTGATACAGTATATGCAAGAGTGGCGCTAGGAAATCTTCAATAGCAGATTATGCATCACATATACGATTTACAAAGAACATTTAAAACTCGAAAAATATCTAATCTCTCTCCCAGAAAAACTATCAAAAATATTCTGTACATTTTGAACCACGGACTACCGATAGAAGAGGAGAGGTATGCAGGTATCGTTCCCCGGCATGCACGTTTTTGCAATCTATGTGACCTAAATGTATTAGGCGACGAATTCTACTATTTATTTGAATGTCCTGAAATAAATGCAGAGAGAAGAATGTATCTTCCTAAATATTGTACACTTCGCCCAAATACACATAAAATATATCGACTTTTCAATATAAAAACCCGCAAAACAATAATAGCTCTCTTTAAATATATTGACATGATTATGAATAAGTTTAAAAGAAGAAATGGCAGATTATCTAATTACCGGCGCGTAAAGCTTGCCATACATATTGCTCCCACAAATGTATGCACGTCTCAGCGAGTGGCGGTGGCAGTAGTAGTAGCAATAGTAACTATACAGTATTCATGCCACCCGCCGTCATCATCATCATCATCATCATCATCATCATCATCATCATCCTCAGTTTACGACCACTACTATCATCACTTATTTATATCATTGAAAAACACAAACACCTATACGATTTAATTATGTATACATTAACATATGTAACCGCCATTATATGTATATTTCATGTATATATGTTTCGTACACTTATGAAGAAGTTACCGAATAAACTTGAAATTGAAAATTGAAAATTGTACATATCACAGCTAACCGGTCACTTGAAGAAGACAGATTTCCGCTTAACCCATTTCTTGTAAGAGAAATGATACTTTCTCGCCACAAAATTGAAGAATGACTAGACCTGGTGTACTTATTTCCACTGAGATTTAATAATAGTTTGGCGCTGAACATACTTGGCCGGGGGGGGGGGGGGGAGGCTGGGTACCCCTTTAATAGTAGTCTATTTGTATTTTACTTGGCGTATCTATATATTTAGTCCCATTAAATGCTTTGTTTTGAAATTCACATTTTCAGAGTATTCATCCGCCATGTGACCTCGTATGACGTCATAATCAGCTCAGCGCATGTATAATGACGTCACAATCATTTTGTCACACAAAGGGTTACATATAGACCGTAATCAAATCTCAAATAGTCCGACACCTTGTATGAATTGTATGTCTTTGTAATTCTTTGCTATATAATAAGCAAGCTGTTGAATATTTTGAAACTTGTTTGCATGGGCGCTGTTGCTGCCTTAGGCTTAGGCCTTAGACAGCAACAGCACCCAGTCAAATTAGTTTCAAAATATTCGACAGCCTACCTATGCAGTTTTCTTGGAAATTGATAGTCTGGGTGTTCAGAGATCGATCGATCCCACCACGAGCGAGATGTGGGTGGATGTTAGCTAGAGATGGGCGGGGCATAGCTAACACCGGAAGGGTTCATTGCTGTAAGATGATGTTGTTGCGCGGTGTGTATTCCACAAATGCATATCGGAAATGCATAGCCGTCATGTCGTCTAAATAATTTGCAAACAATTCGACTGCAAATGGTGTCAAATTATGCATAACACATCTATAACATTCTGCAAAGGTAACACAATTTAAAACTGGCCGTACATTTGTCTTCTATATACTCCCGAGACACCTATAAAACGCGGACTGACCAGATAGACGGGTTAATTTAGATTTGTGTAGGCGTGTTCATAATGGTCACGCTACTAAGCAAATCCATCTTAAGAAACCACAACAATGTTAGACAAAAGTGAGTAAAATTATGCTTAAGAACAGCCTTGGGGTAAATTCGATTATGATGCGAAGCTTCATTCTTACAACCGTTTCGGTTTAGGAATATTGCGATAGATGGATACATAGCATTAACCATTTAATGGCTAACTCGGATCAGGAATATAAAAATACTTGCTTATTAATTGTCCATTTGCAGTCCAAGATAAGACTAGTTTTGAAAATATACGATGGAATGACTGGCTCGGTTATCACGCAGTCATTCTAGTGGCAAATGTTACAAAAATAGTCCTCGCTAGGCCTCCAAATGTACATTCTTTAAATTCTGAAATTCTGATGTCAACTTTTTCAAGATCGGCAATCGATAAGCCAACTGTATATGCATCACTCCAGTTACGGCTAGCATAGTCCTGCATGCTAGCATAGTCCTGCATGCTAGCATAGTCCTGCATGCTAGCATAGTCCTGCATGCTAGCATAGTCCTGCATGCTAGCATAGTCCTGCATGCTAGCATAGTCCTGCATGCTAGCATAGTCCTGCATGCTAGCATAGTCCTGCATGCTAGCATAGTCCTGCATGCTAGCATAGTCCTGCATGCTAGCATAGTCCTGCATGCTAGCATAGTCCTGCATGCTAGCATAGTCCTGCATGCTAGCATAGTCCTGCATGCTAGCATAGTC
>JAVVLW010001922.1:0-75000 GCA_034401795.1 Chaetoderma sp. LZ-2023a
TGTCTAAAGTGTGAGACGCCACAAAAACAAAGAGACTTCTACTGGTTAGTTGAGTTGAGAGTTAATTTCTCTGCCCCTCAGCTAATTGGGGAAAGCATTGACAGGGGGAGCTCTACAGTAATGATAGTATTTTATGTATATGTCAACACACTGTAACTATAACCAAGTATTGCCTTCACTATTTTAAGTATATGTCAACACACTGTAACTATAACCAAGTATTGCTATAGTTTGTATGGAAATCATTATCGCATTTTAAACTGATTCAAATAATTTTGGTTTATATTTTATCCTAAAATCATATGCACAGAAATGCTCTTTTTTTTTCTTGCTTTTTTTAAAATAATTTATATGGACAATAATCCCATATTTTAAACTATTTTATGCACATTTTGATTCTATCAAGTTTACAATACAATTGAAAATTGATTATCTTGGCAGGAATGTGCCAGGTAGAACTGACTATCTACTGTTGCTACAGTAAACAAATCACGGAAACAAGTGGCAACTAAGAAAAAAAGCCCTATTTAAGCCGTAGATTCAACGATTTTGCCAGTTTACACAAAATAATCAAAGTAATAATGCAAAATACTGTCTAAAACAAGTATGGATTATTGTCTTAGGCTATATAAATGTATTTTTGATCAGATTTTGTGCCCACAGAATTTTTAACATTGATCTTTGTCTATGTAGATCCCTCTCTCTAATTGTCATTTTATGATAAAATTGAAACGGAAAGTATAAAAATGTGGTCTTAGGACCGGTACGGTACCTATTAGTCACCAGTACCTTTATATGAAATAATTAAATGTTATATAACTAAAACACACAATAGTATAGCTACTTGAGTACCTAATGGTCATCGGTACGGAACAAGTTCATTAGTTACTGAAATTGAGACGCTACTATTCGTGTAGCATGAGTTGACACGTTCTCAATGCAGGGAAGATTTCCGCAGGAAGATGTCCGCAGGCAGATCTCTGCAAGCTGGTTTCTGCAGGCTGACTTCTCAAGAAGCTTGGATACGGTTCACACTCAGGACAGATAACGGAACAGTTCAAGAATGTCCACTAGGTAATCTTAAGGCTGATACATACTCGCAGCAGAAGTTATAAAGTTTTCCGTCTGGCGACAGAGATATGAAAGTTAAGAGCAACCCATTAACAGGTGAAGGGATGTTGTTCACCATCCTGGCAAACTGCATGGAAATGCCGATGCCTTGAGCAGAATCGGTCTCAAGGGTGAACAAGAAGTGGCCACCACCATGACACATTCAACACAGCCATCGCCGGAGTTCCTCAAATTGTGGTGCGCAGAGTGGAATCCGACAATCGCACATGAACAAGCAACAGATGCGCAAACACGACACATATATGCGTGGATCCAGAAGGGGGGTACGCCCTCCCCAGGAAACTGTTACACCATTATCCACAATGGCCAAATATTACTATCAGTGGTTTGAAGACTGCCACATCAATAATGGCGTTCTCTACGTCAATAACCGTCTGGTGGTCTCAGAATATTATCATCAAACCATTCTCTCACAATTGCACGATAACACGGGACATCTGGCCGTCGAAAGAACACTTAATTATGTGGATAAAACAGAGATTCCACTGGATCGGGATTCGTGATAGTGTGAAGGCATATGTTGCCAAATGTATCCAATGCCAAAGACGTGCTGTTGGCCAGCACCATTCTGCACCATTACAAACTAAAATTGTTGGTGCACCGTGGGAGCTAGTGGCTATTGATGTGCTCGGACCCTTGAATACGACGGATGCAGGAAATAAGTACATCCTCGTATTGCAAGATTATTTTACGAAGCATTTGCTTTACTGGACCAATAGGCATCCACAGTAGCGGAGGTCCCTGCTAAGCAATGTATTCTGACGCTACCTACGTCCCACCAACAAGACACTATCACCATCAACACCAGCCAACATTTTCCTCAATCACCGTCTCATCCAGTTATGGAAAACTGATCATACTGACAGGAGAGATACACCGCAGCCATCTACAGTACATGCTATGGGGGAAACACCCCACCAAAGCCCCCATCCCCCCCCCCCCCCCGGAACCGTCGTACGGAAACAGCTAAAAATACTACACATCATTCACACATAATAACAGACAATATTATTAAGAGAGCATAATGCCCGCAGTCTGTCTTCCGTCACAAGTAGGATTTTTAGTAAAGATTTTTAATAGGAAAAGTTGAATTCCACAATGGATTGATTCAAGTTACGACAGCACCCTTCTTCGTCATCCGCACTCTAAAGTAACTCTGTCCCGCCCGCGGGCTCGGCCATTATAGAACGAAATACATCATGTCCGATAAAGTTGACACCGCACCACAGCACCCCACTCCACTCCTGCTGTAATAAAAACGTCACATTTCACCACAGCGCAAGTCTCATCCAGGGATAATCAGCCACACGTCTCAATCAAATTCACCAACACGACGGAAACACAGACACTCAGGTTGACTGTATTCACAATCTCCATACGACGGTATTGTAATTGTAAACTGTGTTCACGCATTATTTCCGAGCCGTAGTGTAATTACAAATATGTGTGGTCTATGTAGGGATGAGGCTGGTCCTACTCACAGAGAAGGATGCTTGGCATCCCTCCCGCTCGGAAAACACAGTCCAGCTTGGCGGAATCAGTAGACTTGATTTTTCCACAAGACATGGCACTGTCTAAACAGAACAATAAATTACATACAGTTTTATTGTCGTAATTTTAATTAAGAACACCATTGTTCTACCGTGTATACAGATCATTAGCACATTGGCCGGTAAAGCGGCATCAAAACTTTGACAGTATAATCTCAGGGAGAATTTCAAAAATTGTCTTACTGCATTCTAGCCGCAAAATCAACACAGGCTAGGAATTACCTATCTGCAGACAAGCAAGATGCATGTATAAGAACACGCGCAATATAGGGATGCTGTTCTGAGAAACAGAGATTAAACATATATTTCCGTCTTTCGCAGCAACAACGGATATTCATCAACATGAACACTCTGCCATTACATACATATTGCCTAGGTTTCTGATCAACCACGTGCTTTCACAACAAAGAACCACGCAACTTTCAGTTCTATTTCCAGTAAATTGGATCTCAGGCTTTAAAACACAAGAGCTGCCTAAAACACGACTACCACAGCGTGATGGAGGAGGCGAGAGGGGTGAGTCGGGATGGTTGCCGCTGACGTCACCATGCTTTCTCACACCCCATCAGGCACTCCCGCCTGAAAGTAAAACAGGCAAGTGTATAAGCATCCAATCTGTAAAACCGCCTTACACTAATTAAAAGGTGAGCTTCCACAGGAATAAGTGGCTCCGAGTTTTCACGTTGATCGGAAACTTGTTTTCCCATCGAATAGAGACGAAAGCGATAAATGTTTCTTCCTATAATTATAATTACTTCCTTTACACGGGAGGAATAATTCATCCGACTCCAGGTATTAATAAATTAAAACTTTCCTAATAAGGCGTGGCCGAATCACTCTACAACTTTCGGATGTGGTCATCCGCCCTCCTGTGGCATCACCAAAAAGTATAAAAGGAGGAAACTGTTGATGATGTTGCAGCTGCAGTGGCGGAGGCTGATGATTTGTGGTGCGGTTGCTGACTATGTACTGCGGGTGCTGATGCAGATGCGGTGGTGGAGACTGGTGACTTGCGGTGCGGTTGATGACTGGGTACTGCCAGACTGGATCATGCAGGTGATGTGGATATCTTGCTCGCACTGGAAGCCGGACGGGAAAGCATTGATGGTGGTGACGTGATGATGGCGGCTAGGTGGCTGAACGCGTGACATGCAGTGGAAACTGTTGCAGTGGTGATAGAATGGTGATGGGTAACTACTGTATGATGCTGCATGGTGTTCTTTGTTGTAGCCATTCTGTCCATTGGTAACACTATTATTGGGAGTCTGTTTCAAAACGAGTAACTAACACTGCTGGATTCTCGTTCTCTTCTCCTGGTACTGTGCGGGTGATGTGGATATCTTGCTCGCACTGAAAGCCGGACGGGAAAGCATTGATGATGGTGACGAGACGATGGCGGCTAGGTGGCTGAACGTGTGACGTGCGGTGGAAACTGTTGCAGTGGTGATAGAATGGTGACGGGTAACTACTGTATGATGCAGCGTGGTGTTCTTTGTTCTAGCCATTCTGTCCGTTGGTAACACTATTATTGGGGGTCTGTTTTCAAAATGAGTAACTAACACTGCTGTATTCTCGTTCTCTTCTTCGTGTTGCTGTGAATAAGTAGAGGCAGTCCGTACAGAACACGCGTTGAGGTAGGTGGTCTCTTGATGTGAACTGTCAGGTCGGTATTCCGCATGAAGGCATGGTTACATTGCTGTCCGTCTGATAGAAGCATGGTACAGGAAAGCTTCTTCACGAGAACTGGTGACGTTGACTCTGGTGATGATTCTGAGAGAACCAAATCCTCTTCAAGCGACAATGTCCCCGCATAGTAGTGGTATTGCGGGTAACCTATCCTAAACTAATGGTCCTATCTCTTCATAAACTTTCCAGGTCTAATATAATAATAATAATAATAATAATAAAGAACTAATAATAAGCAGAATTTAGTTTGTGACACGAAAGTAGCCTAATGCTGTGATCTTCCCTAGTGTCGAACTTGGACGGGAAGACGAAGTTTCAGAGCATGCATCCCCTTTTTATACTATTTAGTGACGTCACAGGAGGGCGGATGACCATTCCTGGAAGTTTGTCAGTGATTCGGTCACGCCCTACATGGAAAGTTTAAAGTTACAACTTCCTGTAGTCACATAAATTATTCCTTCCGTATAAAGGAAGTATTTTTAATTATAAGGAGAATGGCTGATTAACTTTGTCTCCATTCTGCAGGAAATATAGGTTTCCAATCAACATAAAACTAGGAACTACTTATTCCCGTGGAAGCTCACCTTTTAATTAGTGTGAGGCGGTTTCTCAGATTGGATGCTTATAAAATCCCCTCACTTAATTTGATGATTCCTGCGCTGTGGTGAGATTGTGACATTTTCATTGCAGCAGGGTGTAGAAGCGGTGCTGTGGTGCGGTGTCAACTTTATCGACCCTGCTGGTATTTCGCTCTGTAATGGCCGAGCCTGTGGGCGGGACAGAGTTACGTTAGAGCATAGATGACCTGAAGGATGCTGTCGTAAACTTTGATCAATCCATTATCGAATTAAATTTTTCGGTAGCAAAATCCTACTCATGACTGACGACATTGCGGGCCTTGCACTCTTAATAATATTGACTGTTATTACGTGTGAATGAGGTGTAGTAACGTTAGCTGTTTTAGTATGACGTTTCCGGGAGGGATAGGGGTTGGTGGACGTTTCCCCTGTAGCACGTACTGTAGATGGCTGCGGTGCATTCCTTCTACCGCAGGATCTGTTCTCCCATAACTGGATAAGAAGGTGTGCGTGAGGAATGTTGGCTGGTGTTGATGATGAGTGCATTATTGTAGGGAAATCCGGGCTGCTGTATGATGCCAATGCTATGCACGGTGGGCGTATTTCAGTTTTCCACGCTGGTGAATGCTGAGTCTGTTGTTAATGCAGGAAGTCGGGGTTGCGGGAGAGAATATTTCTCCTGCATCTTGTGTGGAGGGATCTTCTTTCTTTCTTTTCGATCGCGGGTATCACACTTGGAGAGCCGTTCTCAAGATGAAATCTGTGGTTTTCTGCAGTTCTTCCACAGGCCCATACAGCTTTTCAAGAAAAGAGGTTGACAAAGGCCAGATCTCTTCTCTCAGCAGCTGATACGTAGTGCAACATTGAAGTATGTGCTCTGTGGTCTGTTCTGTTTCTCCACAAGGACAAGCGGGCGATGTCGTAAGGTGGAACCGCCTGGTGTGGAGGGATGCGTTGCGGGAACTTTGATGTCTCTAACGGTGCTTAATTAAACCCATTAGGTGCTGCTAAGCAGTGTTGTTGCCGGTGATGACTGTCTCCGTTATGCTGAGTATAACCGAGTAGGTGTGTGATGTGCTCGCAACAATGATTTGACGTATCCAGTCCTGAAGGCAAGTGTGTTCTGTATGTGATTGGCATTCTGTCTGCGGTGTGATGTCCTGACTGCTCACGGGGGTGGGGGTGAGAGGGGGGGGGCTTGGTGGACCTATGGAGAGGGCGGTCCTTGGATTGGGGGATGTGGTCATCTCCCGTTACACGACGGTTGATGTCTTGTCGTAATCTTTAGGCACTGGAAAAATTTGAGTCGAGTCTGCTGAACAGGCTGCTTCTCTGCCCACCATGGGGGTATTGTTGGTCGGTGCGGTGCGGGATACTACCGCCTCCCTAGCAGCAGTCTCTCTCATATCTGAAGATTGGCAGTCAACAGACGATGAGTGGAGTGTGAAGTGGATGGGGCCGATGATGTCCGAACTTGGTGTAAAGATGAGGGACGCCAGTTGGATCTGGGGCGGTGGTGCGACTGTGGGTATGGGTGTCGCTTGGTTGGAGTGGTCCAGTGATTTCAGGGCATGGTCGGGTACACCGAGTTGTATGGTTCTGCTGTCCTAAATATGCCAAGGCCTCAACTGGCCTCTTCACTTCCATGCTATTCCTTACATGTTCCACCCCACAAGAAGCATGGCTTGTGTCAGTCTCAGCTTCCGCTTGTGGTAACTATAATGGGTGGTATAGCATGAAGTGGGTGTGAGTGGGAAGAGTTTGGTGGAACAATCCTTCCATCCACCCCTTTGGACAATATAGATGAGAAGTTCTTCAAATACGACTTCCCAGATCGAGTAGACCCGTGCTGAGGAGGGAGACGGCGAGTACATATCTTGTCATCGTCCTCAGTGTTAGCCACTCGTTCACCAGATTCCTGGCTTGGTAGAAGACAGGCTGAACTGGCACCATGGTGCTCTGCACAAACTGTTGGAATACTAGTTTCCATAGAAATTTCTGTCTGGGTACCAGTGTCATGGGGAATGCCCGGCCGGAGCTCTGGTGCAGGGTCATCGCTGACACATGGTTTAAGCTGATCGAAGTGGATGACTGAGGTCAGGCCATCCGAAGCACCCGATATGGTAGGTCACGTCTAACGTTTTACCTACTACCACATAGGGGCCTTTCCACTGGTAACTCAGTTTACTTGGCACGTTTGCAGATCGTCATGAATCATGTACCCATACCATCCTTCCTGCTTCATATGGATTTCCATGCACCCTCCGATCGTGCCATGTCTTTTGCTGCCAGTGTGCAGTGGATAAAGTTTCTCTCACCAACTTATGGGCCTGTTCTATCCACTGCCGCAAGAGTTCTACATAGACGATGAATTTTTCTCTCCTGGTATCTGGGGCATAGCCAGATCCAGGGGTAAGGCTAATTCATGGCCTAACATTAACCGAGCAGGGGTGTAACCCATGCTGGAATGTACCGAAGAGCGGTAAGCCATGAGTACATATGGGAGGCGTAGATCCCAATCTCTACAATCAAGGCGTGTTTCCTTTGTCAACATTTCCGCTAGCGTATGGTTAAAACGTTCTACCATCCCGCCACTATGCAGATAATATGGTGTAGTCCTGGTCTTGACGATGTGAAACAATTTGCAGAGCTCTGTTATGAGCCGGCTCTCAAAATTACTTCCTTGATCGGAGTAACCCATAGGGCATACCGAAACGGCAGAACACATTACTTGCCGGGACCTCCACTACACTGGATGCCTCTTGGTCCAGCAAAGCAAATGCTTCTACCCACTTCGTAAAATAATCTTGTAATACGAGGATGTACTTGTTTCCGTCATCCGTCGTATTCAAGGGTCCGAGGACATCGCTCCCATGGTGCACCAACAATCTTAATTTGAAGAGGTGCGAAATGGTGTTGACCAACAGCACGTTTTTGGCATGCGATACATCTGGCAACCCATGCCTTCACACTATCGTGAACGCCGATCCAGTGGAATCTCTGTTTGATTCGTGTCACCATTCTTTCCATGGCTAGATGCCCGGCGTTATCATGTAGTTGTTCTAAGATGTTATTCTGATAACTTTCCGGGATCACCAGACGGTTATTGATGTAGAGAACGTTGTTGACATGACATTCTTCAAACCGCTGGTAGTAATATTTGGCCGTTGGAGATAGTGGTGTCACAGGTTCCCTGGGAGGACATAACCCCTCCTGGATCCATGCGTATATATGTCGTGTATGCGTGTCTGTTGCTTGTTCATGTGCAACTTTCTCCAGATTCCACTCTGCCCACCACAATTCGGGGAACTCCAGAGATGGCTGTGTAGATTGTGTCACAGTTGCGGCCTCTTCTTCATGTTCATCTCCTTGTCCGATTCTGCTGAGGGCATCAGCATTACCATGCAATTTGCCGGGACGATGAACAATGTTAAAGTTATAGGTCTGCCATCTGGCCCTCAGGATTTTTTAAGGTTTCTGAGCCAGCGTAGTGAGGCATGGTCTGTACGGATAGTAAATGGGCAGCCGTACAGAAAGTGTTTATAACACTTGATGAAATGTACCGCTGCAAGTAGTTCTCGCTTTGTGGTTGAATATCTTTTTTCTGTTTTGTTTAATGTACGCGAACCATAACCCAACACCTGCTCCATTCCATCCTCAGTGACCTGAGATAGAACCGTGCCAATAGCATAAGCTGACGCATCAGTGTCCAAGATGAAATCGAGGTTTGGGTTAGGATGAGCAAGAATCGGGGCCCTGAAGGAACCTTCACACACACTCGTCCACTCGAATGGTCGATCCTTTTCAGCGATCTTATAAAGGGGTGAAGCAATCTCACTGAAATGACGGATGTATCGACGATAGTACTGGCATAGGCTGAGAAAACTCCAAGTTTCTGTGATCGAAGAGGGCGTTGGCCACTCTGCTACTGTCTTTGTTTTTGACGGCTGAGTAGCCACTCCATCACCGGATGTGACATGTCACAGGAACTCGACGCTCTGTCTGAAGAGATGACATTTCTGGGGTTTGAGCTTTAAATTAGCTGTGCGGAAGCATGAGAGCACGGTGTCTAAATTGGTCATTATTTACTCAAACGTGGGTCCAAAACGATTACATCATCGATGTAACACAGACAGATTTCCCATTGCAGGGTGGTTAATACCTGCTCAATGAGACGCTCAAAAGTTCCAGGAGCGTTGCACAAGCCATAGGGCATCTTGCAGAATTGAAAGACCATTCCTACATACTAATGCAGTCTTTTCCATGTCAGCTTCTTCCATGGCCACTTGCCAATAGCCACTAGCTAGATCAAGGGTACAAAACCACTTGGCTCCGGACAAGGAATCCAAGACCTGATCTATCCTGGGTAAAGGATAGGCGTCTTTAACGCTAAGATCATTAAGGCGGTGGTAGTCGATGCAAAACCGCAAGGATCCATCCTTTTTGCCTGCTAGTACTATGGGGCTTGCTCATGGGGAAGCTGATGGTTCAATAATACCAGTCCGCAACATGTTGCTTGTTGATGCGCTTCCACTTCCTTATGGATGGGAAGACGTCGTACCGGTTGTCGCACTGGGCGATTATTTCCCATGTCGATAGAGTGTCGCACAAGATGAGTTTCTCCGAGATCCATGTCTCCTGATGACAAACTATCGAGATACTTATAAAGTAGTGCATACATGTCGTTTTTGAGATGGCTGTAAACATACTGCGACACGTAAGTACAAATCATGTAGATGTTCCGGTAAATCATCAGTAATGTCTGTGGGTGCGGTGGTGTGTGTTGGTGTTTCCAAAGTAATCCCATCCACCAAATGGCCACAACAGACTCCTGGTTCAAGACTTATAGAGTCCGCTGTGCCATTGAACACTCTAAAAGGAGTGTGTTCTTTATTGGTGGTGTCCACGATCATACAGGGACTTGTCCATTGTGAAGTGATCATGTAGTCGGGTTGGGTTCCAGCATGGCGATGTGTGTGTTGCCTCCTAACTGTGGTGTGGTGGCCCATAAGATTTGTTCCTGTCCCGGCTCAACTGTGGCCGTACTTGAACGTATTAGTGCACACGTTGAAGATTTTGGATTCGTCAGAAGGTCGGCGGTAACCGGAAACTTCTTCTTACTTAGTAACAATGAATGGATGGATCCCGCTTCACTACCGGTAGCTGGATAGGGTTGTTGCGACAACGGCTATCAGTAATGGAGGAGGATGACGGCAGTCGGCTCGCCTCGTCTGACTGATGGTGAATAGACGATACTTGTATGAAGACTGCTGGGCCTATCTGACTATCTATATCCCCAGGTAAGGGCTGGATGTTTCTTCCAGTTCTAACAGATTCCTATCAACTTAACAAAGGCGTGTCTTACATAAACGTAAGATTAAATACTTTATTTACAAAGATAATAATTTGGTATTCTAGAGCAAAATCGCTCACAACAAACACTTAGTACAATTTCAATGTACAAACTAATAATCGGCTAAATAATTCTAAGTCCTAATCCTTACTATTAATATCTAAGCTTGCTAGGCGTATGAGTCGTAGCTTAACTCATGGAAACTAAGTACAACACGAGGTACTTAGTGAATCACAGATGGTGATGGATTAAATTATCTAAGTTAGTTTTCGCCTTATATACTCTTCAGATTCAGATCTTTGACCGATTCTGCATTTCGCAGAATTGCACAACTTCTCTCTGAATCTATTCCTAACTATTCTTACAACTCTTCTAGGTATTCCATAAGCACACTTTGACTGATTGAACAATCAGTCCACCAATCAACCTCTGCTTATTTCTTCCTAGAGGTTCTGACCTGATAACTGATTGGTCCTCTCGGCCAATCAGTGATTCCTCCATCCTTTGCCTGGCGCACAAATCTATTCTCTCTCAGTCTTCACTGCAGAGTCCGATTGGTTATGACGTCATTCTAACCAATCATGCTCTGCCTAATTCTTCCATGGAGATTGCGCCTCACATAGATAAAGCAGTGGAGACCGGTTCTGATTTGATGTGATCTGTCAGCTAACTAACAACATTACGGATTGTGTTGTTGTTGCATGCCATCGAATGAGTGACATATAGTTGATATACAAATTCCGACTGAACAGCAACAACTTTTATCTAAACTATTTTCAAATTCAGAACCATGGAACCTTTTCCAATCAATTCGTCCTTTTCAAATATTACACTAATTTCATCTACTGGTTTCACACCATTATAAACAGCATCCTATCTATTTAAGATTAGTACGTTCCTACTACATACAAAGAAATGACCCGGCTCGCTCGACTTTCCACCGTCCCAAAGACTGACATATTTACATAACAACAGGTGGTCGACACAGCCATACTATACTTCATCATCTGTGAGTCGAATTGTATGTTGGTACGCTACTAAAATAATGATGCACATCTATGGCATCCATCTTTGCGTACCTGGACTTTTAACTCACCTGGTATTTTCAAAACATAATTTCTTTTGGGACTTAAGTGAATTATAAGACATCCTGCGGGGTCATGACTTCCCACAAGACAATACCATATTTACACATGCCCACCAACCAAAGTTAATTAACCATCTCTTAAGGCCTTAAGAAAGCATTAATTAACTCGTTGTGTAACATCAACAACAAAACCACACCTATACCAGGGCTAACCAGATGAATCCTACTGAAATAAACATACATAATACACAACAATAAATTAAAAAATTACCAAACAAACAATACAGTAATAAACTAAAACTAAAAGAAACAAAACAGTAATAAAACACTAATACGATCCTACAATTCGAAATCAAACAGTAACAGTAATCATAATCAATATTAATACTAAATCAAAAGAAACAGTCAATAAAACAGTACAACAAAATAACCATAAAGGTATGGCAATTCACGCCATACAATGTCATAGACAAAATAAAAAGTATGTCACTTCATAGATGACTGAAGTGGTGTCAGCATGGAGATCAACATCTTCCCAGTCAGATGCCATGGGTAGCATCGTGCCATTGGTTACGGTCGGCTGCTCCCCGACATTAGGTGTCGCGCTGGCCGTTGCATCGCTGCAAGTCGTTGCGACCAACGAGCCCGGGAAGATCCCAATCTACGAATTCTGCCCGCGGGTGGCTTTCGTTTAAAACATGCCCACACACAGTTTAGAACTCCACACTTGTATATAATAAATGTTATCACAAAAAGTGAGATGGCAGAAGCCATCGAATAAGACAACAAAGACCGAGCACCGATACTTTCGACCATCGCTGGGTCGACTTCCGATAATGGTGCTAAAGGCACAAAATTTGTTTTCCTTAAAAGGTCCCATTTCTCCACCTTCAAATGGTCAATAATCAGAGATTGATTTAGCACACCAGCCACAATCAATCTCGGTACATCAACAGCTAGAGCAATTCGACTATACGACCGCCTGTAAGTCTGTACAGGTTCGAACCTCCAGCCAGTACCACTATAGTCACATTCACTAGACATTAAATCATACAACCCATTCGATACGTCACAGTGGTCAGTCATCTGTCCTCCACAGTGTACCTCTATCCGTTCACCGAATTTTTGCAACACTACTCCGATCTCTTTATGGGATAATATGTCCCAGTCGTACAAGCGCATACAAATCGGCTTGACGTGAAGCATGTAGCTTAAACAATTTACTCACGTTTTTGGTCAAATCGACCAAACTGTCCGTGACCTCGTTAATCAGGTTAACATTGATGTTAATCCCCTCGAAAGCATGTTGCACATGGGTTGCCAAATCATTGGAAAAATGAACTAACCTATTCATGTTTTTCATAGCTGTTCTAACAACATTCTTGATTGTTTCAATGTCTCCCGATGTCGCCACTCCAAATAAACATGACGCGACATCACCAATAAAGTTGAACAGTCCTCGCTTTTGTCAACTATTCGCGTGATGTAACATTGTCCGTTGTGTTCTTACTGCAATCCTCTTAATAATGCTTATCCGATGTTGAAGTCCGAAAATGTCATTGCCACTGAGTGAAATCTTACGGCCAATCTCAGCGACAAGCACACAACATTTATTCAATCGGTCAATAAAATCAAGCGGTAAATATGGATGGTCAATGGACACCACCACCGTCCATTCAGCACGTATTACTGAAATTTGTTGATGATCAGTTATCATCACACCATTTTGCAATTTATGAATACTCAAATTTTTACAAAGTCCAAAAGTTACAGTAATAACTACTAGCGCTATACAGAAACGCAAAGTATACATGATTCGTATATGATAAGTACGATGCTACTGCTAAGAGATACTGAACAGTAATTAAAATTTTCTCGTATCACGTCGACTTATAACGGCTTCAATCCGGTTAACAAAGTCAGCATGTCTAGACCAGCCAAATGCACCAATCCTGGCGTGTTTACTAGCCGATCCAAATTCGGGACCATGACTGCGCTTGCGCAGATTATAGGAGTGCGATGGAAGCACTTCCATTGGCAGGCTCGGGTACATTCTCCGATGTATCCATCCGTGCTTCGTCACCAAGAATTTCTGACGTATCCATCCGTGACTCATAGTTGGGATCATTACTCATACCTGTTTGATCAACATCCATGTCAGCTTCTTTACGTACTTTACGCACTTCCGGTACTATTGTAGATACCGGTTGCTTCCTACGAGCCACCTTACAAGGCGTTGGTGTGGAACCAGGTAGTAGGAAGGGTATAGACTTGGGCGTAAAATCAGGTATAGGTGCCACTCTCGGAAGATGACTTGCTTTGGTACCTTTAAGAGGATTCCTAATAGGGCGTGGTCTCATCTTGTCCCAGCACATCTCTGAATCGACTACGCGTAATTTTGAGATGTTAAGAACATGTACCTTTCCAGATCTCTGATGTCGGACATGAGCCACGGGTCCATTAATCTTGAATATCTCATACTCAGGGTCACTGCGAGAGGTCAACTTCATTCTCTCCAGCTTTTACAACCACCGAGTCGCCAACTTTGAATTCACCAGCGTTTGCACGCTTGTTGATCTGCTCACGATGATGTTCTCGTGATCTGGCTGTTTCTCCTCGAGCACGCAATAAGGCATTATTGAGACATGTCAGTCTCTCACCCAAATCATGCACTTAATTGAGTGGAATGGCTAACAGAAATCTAGCACGTCGACCATACATCAGATAGAATGGTGTATATCCAGTCGTGGAATGATGAGTGTTGCGGTACGCTGTTAACGTTGTGCCCAACTCATCTTCCCATGCTCGAGACTCGTTGTTTACACCTTTTTGAATCAACTCCTTAAAAGTTTGATTAAATCTTTTGGTACGTCCGTTAGTCTGTGGATGATAGGGACTCGATCTTCGATGGTCAATACCATGTTCAGCATACCTCTGCTCAAGGGAGTTTGAACAAAACTCATTCCCTTGATGAGAATCTCTGGTATTCCATGATGAACTATATACTCATTGAAGAACTTGTCTTTGACATTCTGTGATGTCTTGTCTGCAATTGGGCAAGCTTCCGCCCATGCAGAACAATGATCCACAATTGTCATTATGTAGACGTTAACTTTATTCGATTCCAAAAGTGGACCGACTAGATCCATACCAATTATCTGACCGGGATAATTGGCCATAGGCATTTCAGTATACCTAGGTCGGGTCGTGACAGGTCGGTTGACCTGGCACGTTGTACATGTTTCTAACATGCAGACTACATCCTTTCTCAAGGATGGCCAGACAAATGAATCTCTTACCATGCCGATGGTCTTCTTCAGACCTTGATGACCAGCTCGTTCATGAGCCCTCTGGAGCACTTTCTCACGGAATATGCTTGGTAACAAGATTCTGGGGTACTCAGCACCCAATGCTGAGGGTGGAACCAACGAATATAAGATACCGTTGTTAACCATATACTCCTCCGGTGTTCTTAAATAACTCCGGGAATTCCTTGGTTTGCTCGGTACACAATTCATTATACGGTACGTCATATACCTCTAAAGGAACATGAGGTAGAACACCTTCTTCCACTTCAGGTATGACGTAGTCACCCGTATCTAACATGGTGACTTCAACAGGTCGACGTAACCTGGATAACATATCCGCTCGGATATTCTTCGAACCCTGGATGTATTCTATCTTACATCCATATTCAGCAATTAACACTGCCCAGTGCTGCACTTTAGTATTCTTAACCTCACCTACAAACAAACTCTTAAGAGGTTTGTGGTCGGTATACACCGTGAACTGCACGCCAAATAGATAAGGTCGAAGCTTCTTCAACGCATAGATCACAGCGTAAGCTTCCTTTTCTATTACGGGCCAATTAAGCTGACTATCTTTAAGGGTTGAATTGACATACTGAATAACACGTTCAATACCGTTATGATCAACCTGTACTAAAATTGCTCCTACTGTATAGCTTGATGCATCGGTGTACAGTTTATATGGTTTATTCAGATTCGGATAAGTGAGTACGGTCTCACTACACAGCAAGTTCTTTAATTTCTCAAACGCTTGCTGTTCATGCTTACCCCATTCAAATCTCTTATACCTCTTTGTTAACTTGATCAAAGGCGTGGCAATTTCAGCGTAGCCTTTCACACAAGATCGATAATAGCCAGACGCTCCGAGAAAACTTCTGACCTCACCACATCACGGGGTGGTGACATTTCTCGTATAACTTTGACCTTCTGACTCTGAGGAGCTACTCCTTGGGCTGAAATGTGATAGCCTAACAAGTCAACAGACTTACTCGCAGTCACATCTTTTTTTAACTGTAAATTATATTCCTGAATCTTACTCATGACCTGACATAAATGATGTGCATGTTCAGTCAGATTTCGTGAATATACGACTATATCATCGACAAAAACATGCACAGATTTTCCTACAAAATCACGGAAAATATCATTCATTGCCCTCTGAAATATGGCACCTGAGTTGCAAAATCCAAACCCATTCAAAAAGACATTCTGTGCAGACGAACGCTGTCTTCTCGATGTCTTGGCTAGCCATGGGTATCTGCCAATAGCCAGACTTCAAGTCCATCATAGAAAATAGTGTTGCGCCTCTCATCGAATCAAAAGTATCTGAGATATCATGGCAGAGGGTAACTATCTTTACGACAAACTGAATTTAGCTTTCTAAAATCTACACAGAAACGTGTATCACCATCCTTCTTGGGTACCAAGGTGATGGGTACCCAAGGTGATGACGATGGTCTTATGGACGCCAGCTGATAACATTTCTTTAACCTGATTCTTAACCAAGTAAGCCTTAGCTAGCGGTATTCGGTATGTCTTCTGTCATATTGGAGGGTGGTCTCCTGTCGGAATTGTACACTTAACCTCGGGCATACGTCCTAACGTATTTGGACGAGCCGTATCAAAATTATTGGCAAAGTCGCTCAGTACTTTGTCAATAACTGCATATCCGGTCGTTTCCTTACAACTGGCATATACTTAATCATTTTGACTCCTGAAGGGTATCCTAAACGGATACTTTTTACCAAACCATACTACTTCTTTGGTTTCATAGTCAATCTTTGCATTTCCCAGATACAAAGCATCTGCACCAATCAAACATTCATGCCTCATGCTTTCCACAATCATACTTGGAATTGGCCTGCCATCTCTGAATTTCACTTGGGTTTCTCCCAAGACATTAATTGGTGAACCATTTACGGCTAACAAAGTCTTAGCCCTCTTTAATGGACGAGCATTTCCTGACAAGTGCTAGCACCAGTATCTATCAAAGCATCTAGGTACTCACCCTTGTCGTTCCGACCATTAGTTTCAACTTCGAGTCAGATAAGGAACCTTTCGGTCATCACTGGTTCCTCCGAAGTCGTTTAACGAGCGTCGTCGCCCGTCGACAGCTTCTGCGTAGGATCGTCATCATCCCGCGCCAGATGAGTCTCCTCCGCCACCATAAGAATAACGGCCATACTCATCTGTCCATCATACGTCTGTCAGCATGAATCCATCCCGATCCTTATAGTCACGGTTCATCCGATTGGCAAAATCTCTCTTGGTGTTTCTGGAATAGTTTCGCGCGGTCATCTCCTGTTGGGAATCGTAGGAATTACTCTGACAATCCACCTCATCGACTTGCATCGGCGATTCTCGTCAGTAGTCATCATTGTCGGGCTGTCGTTGCCGTTTCCTTGCGCGTCTGGGCTGCTGTTGCGACTGCTGATTCAAAGGACAATCACTCTGGTAATGTCCCACTTTTTGGCATTTGAAGCAGGTCACCTGGCGCTTCGGTTGTGATGGCGCAGTCAGTGGAGTGTAGCAATCTGATGCTATGTGTCCCGGTCTACCGCAGTTAAAGCATGTAATCGGCTTTTGCGCGTGGGGTGCGCATTGTGCTCGGGGTGTTGCCTGCCGGTTTGGTGCTGGTTGTACTGTCTGTGTACAATCACATTTGTAGTGACCCTTGTGGCCACAATTAAAGCACGTTGCCGGCTCGCGCTTCTTTGGTGCAGCCTTGGGTGCGGCTTTAACACATTGCTGTTGTTGTCTTGGAATTGGTGCTGGTACTGATTGCAAATTCTCAATGACTGAGCAGAGCTTCTCAATCATTTTGCTCTGCTGAGTAACCTGTTTTCTTAGGCTCGTTATTATAGCCCAAATGTCTTTCCCGTCTTCACGGTCTATCACATCTACCTCCATGTCTTGCTCCTGATGAACTGAAATATGCATCGCTTGTAACATGTCGTTACAGCACTCTTCGTCCTCTGTGATGGCCATGGCATCGGTCAACGTTTTGGTCTTCTTACAGACCTCTTATGTACGCGGACAGGATAATCCGCTGGTTGTCCTCGTTGCTGGTGGGGTACGCTCGTTGAGCCAATTCCTTGTACCGACGGTTAAAGGAAATTATTGCCTCATTCGACCTTTGACGAACTGCATCCAGGACGTATTTTATCCGCTCGGTTTCATTAGCAGATATAAAGTTTAGCGTGATAAAGTTGTGCAAATGTCACTTCAGTCCGTACCTTTCCCAGTACGAACTGGTCGATAACTTTGCAGAGGGGTCCTCTCGAAGCACGAGTCATAATGTATACTGGAGTCCCGGCGAAGTTTCCCTCTGTTGCTTGCCATACAGGGCGCGTCTCGTCAATGAATTGACACACCTCTTCCGTAGAGATGGGCGGTATTGATATTTACATGACGGTATCGGTACCATGAAAAAATACCGCGGTACCACAGTATACCGTCATCTGAGCTTGAGGCATGCTACGAAATTAGAACAATTTTTTCCATTTCCTTTTCACTTCCATCTCCAATCAACGGTAAATATAGGTAAAATAAATAAATCGGCTTCCTGATTTAGAGAAGAAAAACGTGGCTATTGCGACTGTTTAGTTCACGATTTTATTAGGTCACTATTTTTATTGACGTAATATAATTCACGGGAATATCGGTCAAAGGGTGTGGTCGACTCTAACCCGCTGTTTGAGGCATTGGGGTGCACTATTTTCAATCTGGAGTGTTAATCCGCGAGTATTTAAACGGGGCGAGTGTTGTATTCTTTTATTTCTGTTGGAGTCGTATATTCTGTTACTCGCGAAAACAGGCCTATACACATACATATAACACGACATTGAATATAGCCGATTCCAAAGCTTCTGATAATTACCGAGTACCCGATGTGCAGACTCGTTACTCGCCATGCTTCACGTGAACAATGCGTATAAAAAAGCTATTTCCGCGAACGGTCGACGTGCCGAGGGCCGTGTATGATGCTGCTAGGATTGATGAGATACTGCCAATGGCGATGTCTCTATGGCTGGGGACTGATGCGATGAGGGCTGTGGTTGATGCGGTGACCGCTGTGGTGAAGGCTGTAGCTGACATGATGAGGGCTGTGAGTGGCTGACCTGGTGGGAGCCGTGGCTGATGCAGCGAGGGTTGACGAGATGCTGCGGGCAACATGGTCTCTTTGGCTGGCGGCTGTGGCTGATGCAAGAGGGGCCATGGCCGATGCAGCAATGGTGGCTGCGGCTGATGCTGCAAATGTTGTGGTTGACACAGCAAGGATCGATGAGATACTGCCCGCTGCCTCCTTCTGCCTGTGTTGGTTTGGTGTCTGTTACCCTGCTGGTATCGGTGTTTCCTGTTGTTTCCTTGCCTGGGCGTTGGCCTAGATCTCGGGCTTGGTGATCTTCTTAGAGAAGCATTGCGAGTGTAGGATTGTTGACCCTACTGCCTTCTTTTCCTCTTGAAAAACTGCTGGATTGCCTTGGGTGGCATCTGTGAGTGCTGTTTTGAAGCCCTGGGTCACTGATGTCAATTGCTCGCATCTTTTCTGTAGGAAGAGTTGTATTATTTTGCATGTGTCTTCCCCTGTTTTATTCTGCAAATATTTCCATGCAAGTCTGAAATCGATCACCTCTTCTGTTGCCTGGCAATCAGGTGCAGTGGGATCGTGCCTGTTCAGATGGCTTCTTCTCAATACCCAATCTGGAATTCCAAGCGGGCTGGTCTACATGCTGTATTGCGCCACTGGCGGTATAAAGGCATCAGGTTCCCTGGAATTCGTGAAGCTTGCCCTGAATTGGGCATAGATTCTTGAGCGTGTGGTTTTGGTCCCTCTGTTGGACAGTGATTTGACCGTGCTCTTTTTCTTTGAGGCAATAATATACCTATGTCGTTTGCTTCTGTTTCCCTGCTGACTGAGATGGTAGAGGTGGTTTCCCAAGGTTCTTGGAACTCTTCTTCGGTGGCACCTTCCCTGAGAAGTGTGAGCTTTGAAATAGATGGCAGATGCTCTGTTGCTTCTGTATGCACAACAGAGGTAGTAGCCATTTTATTGCTTGAAATGCAATCATGATAAAACGTATCATCATGACGCTGGTCCCTGATTTGTGAGCTGTGAAATAGATGGCAGATGCACAACGGAGGTAGTAGTCATTTCATTGCTTGAAATGCAATCATGATAAGATGTGAGTATCCACTGTTATACATGACACTTTGGTCGTGACGCTGGTCCTTGATTTGGGACCAAAATCTGAATGACACTCGGACTTCGGTCCCAAATCATAAACAACTCAAACACTTTTATAGTGATTCTTTAACAAAGTGTATAGTTTCTGCCATAAAATTTGTAAAATAGAAAATTATTTTATATGTTTTAACAATGTAATATCAAAATTTAGATATAAAATCAGCAAAATATATGAAATATGTAAATTGTTGTAAGTAAACTGATGGATGATATGAATGACGTTTTAGTCCAAATATATAATTTTAGAAAGTAAATAATTCTTTTTGCTCACCCGATAATCAAATATATAAATAGAAAATAATTCTACATATGATAACAGTACACACATTATTCATTTATTTTAGATTATTTACAGGCCATGAGCTATGATGATGATGATGATGATGATGATGATGTCGATGTTTAAACAGTTTGATAAAAGCATATATCAGAATATAAAATAGTTGCTAAATATGGTCCAAGATTATCACAATGTTTCCTTAAGAGATATCCTGTTTTATCACAACCGATTAACAAATTAAAATATTTTATATAGCTTAACAATTGTTATAAAAAACTATGTTGAAATTCACCAAAATATATTGAATCTGTAATTTGTTATAAATAATCAGATAGACATTGTGAAAACACATTTAGTTCAAACTTACAATAATAGAAAGTAGTGCAATACACTTCTTTCATTTCAAATTGTAGAACAATAATAAACACATTTATGATTAGTACACCACATAGTATTGACATTTTCTTGAGTAGTTGCATGAAGCTCGACTTTACGAAATTGCAATGAGCTATGAAGCTTGACTTCAAACATGAAATAAATACAGAAAGCTTATCAATACCCTTTTCAAGAAGAGGTCCAAGCACCTATAACGCTCACCTGGACCATTGGCATTTGAACTATTAGCATTTAAATACTGGTAGACATGAGGGATAATTTAAAAAAAATCTAAGGTGTTGAAGCCTACCGTCATAGAATCATTCCACCAGTGACTAATTAAAGAGTAGTGTTTTAAATGATTCAGGAAATTTTCAAAAAATCCAAATGGCCACCAAAAAATTGACCAACCAAAATTCTGAAGAGAAGATCTAGAGCCTACCACTAGAGAATCCTTCCAGCATTATTTTGATAAAATCCATTAAAGTGTTATTAAGGAGATGCATTTTGACAATCTTCGCAATTTTTTTCCTAAAATCTAAAATTTTCACCCCCAAAAATTAACCAATAAAAATTCTGTATAAAGGTTCTGAAGTCTTAAGCCCATAGGCTCTATCCAGCCAAAGTAAGTTGAAATCCGCCAAGCGGTTAATAAGGAGTAGCATTTTGACAATTTCCAGTAAATTTCTTATAAAATCACAAAAATTTGTATATAAGTTCTAAAGTCTAACCCCAATAGGGTCCTTCCAGCCAAAGTAAACTTAAATCTACCAAGCGGTTATAGTAGTGTTTTGAGAGTTTCTGGTAAATTTGTCGTAAAATCCCACCAAAGAATTGACCAATCAAAATTCTGTATAGAAGTTCTGAATCCGAAGACATTATGGTCCACCCGGCCAAATTATGTTGAAATCTGCCCAGTGGTTATTGAGTAGCGTTTTGGCAATTTCTGGTTCTGAGGCTTACACCCCCAGCCACCACCCCCCCCCCCCCACCCCAATCAGGTCTTTCCAGGCAAATTAAGTTGAAATTTGCCAAGCGGTTAATGAGGAATACCACCTTTAAACAAAAATGACGGACGGATAACATGCGTCAGTGGCCTTGACCTTTTGAGCCAAAAATCATTGTGTGATGCCTTGTCACAGCGACCTTGACCTTTTGACCTAAGGTCATTGTGTGATGTTGTGTCATTATATGGAGGCATGTGACCAAGGTTGGGTCCATTATGAATAACCAAACATGAGATATAAACAGAAAAGTTGAGTTAAACGGAAAATGTTAAAGTTGAAAAAACAAGGTTTTTACCAAGGACATATTGACCGTGACCTTTTGAACCCAAACTTATTGTGTGATGCCATGTCATGATAAGGAAGCATGTGCCCAAGTTTGGGTCCAGTATGATCAACCAAACATGAGATGTAAACAGAAAAGTTGAGCTAAATGCAAATTGGACGCCACTACCACCGCAGCGGGATGATGTGCAGGGTATCACAATAGCTCGTTTTACTTCATAAAGTCGAGCTAAAAAGGGATATGCTGGAATATAAATATAATCATTGACCCAGGCTTATTATGCTATCTTGATTGTTTAATACATTTAACAAGACATTGACTCTTATAACAAGTACCTCTCACCTGGAACATATGCATTCCAAATAGAAAGGCCATCGCCTTTAAGTAGAATCAAAAGCCTAGGTCATCCAAGATGATTGTCAAGCAAATCGAGCCATCAGGTTCGCTTGAACAAACTTGGTTCAGCTCTTGCCATAGATGAAGTTTCCCGAGTTTCACATCAATCCACCTAGATTTTTAAAGATGTCAATTAGTCAAAATCCAAGATGGTCACCGACCACATTGGCCGACCCGCTTCCTTTGAACAAACTTGGATCCATATGCTGTAAGGATGTTTACTGCGAAACATCTTTTAAATCGGCTCAGCCATTCTCGAGGAGAAATTTTAAGTTTCCTATCGCTTTAGTATGGGAGAATATAGCGAGAAAAATATCCAACATGGCCACCAAACCCTTTATCTGACACGTTCGAAAATAACAAATGTGAAATCAGAATACCCAAAAAACTACATAAAACCAATTTTGTCTTCAAAATCCATCAAATAAAAAAATCCAATATGACCGCCAAACACGTTACCCTTTGATTGGCCCACAGTGGCCATGTTTTTTTTATGTATCAACTTCCCTCGAACAAACTTTAATGGCCCTTAGTCCATAATCATATCTCCCAAATTTTGGCTCGATCCGTTCAGCGATTCTCGGAAAGGTTTTCGCCACAGAACCATTTGGTCAATCAACTTCCCTTGAAGAAACTTCAATCAATCAAAGCGGTTTCAGAGATTTTTTAAACGTTTCTAAAAATCGGCCAAAATCTAAGATGGCTGTCGGTCAAATTGGCAGATCGGCATCCTTTGAACAAACTTGGATCCCTATGCACCAACGATGCTTTCTGTCAAATATAATTGAAATAGGCCACATCATTTTCGAGCAGACATCTGAAATTTCCTATTGCATTAGTATAGGAGCTTATGGTGGGAAAAATATCCAAGATGGCCACCAAACCGTTTATCTAATGGGTTCGAAAATGTCAAATCTGAAATCAGAATACCCCTAAAAACATAACCATCAAATAAAAAAATCCAATATGGCTGCCAAACATGCTACATTTTGATTGGTCCACAGCGGCCATGTTTCTTTATGTATCAACCTCTCTTGAACAAACTTTAATTGCCGTTAGTCCATAATCATAACTCCCAAATTTAGGCGCGACCCATTTAGTGGTTCTGGAGAAGTCGTTTTCAGCCAAGATGGCCACCGAACCATTTGGCCAATCAACTTCCCTTGAACAAACTTGGTTCAGCTGTTGTCCCAGATAGTATTTTATGCGTTTTGAATACTTTTACAGATTTTTAAAGACGTTTCTAAAAATTGGCCAATCGGCTTCCTTTGAACAAACTTGGATCCCTATACCCCAAGAATGCTTCCTACCCAGCATAATCGGCCCAGTGGTTCTGGAGAAGTCGTTTAAAGGAAAAGTTGACAGACAGACAGATGACGGATGGATGCCAACCACGGCATAAGCTCAATTGGCCATTCTGGCCAGGTGAGCTAATAAAACCAGACATACCGTATTTCGTTTAATTGAAGCCTAGGCTTCTATTAGGACAAGAGGTGTTCAATTTCCAGCCCAACATCTCTGAGAAAGGGGGTGGGCGTATATTAGAGTTTTCCCAAAAGTTTTCTAAAACTGATAACACGGAAATTTAACGCATTTTCTCCTGTACATATTCCCACCGCCTACGCTTTGATTTAAATGGCGTCGCGAAAAAATACAAATGACGTGATTCGCCTCCAATTGAAGAGTTTATTTTAGAGCGAGTACTCGGATAAAAATATTCTGGAATCGGAATGCTTGACTCGGAACTCAGGAATTTCTATATATTATCATTGCGCGCTAGGAACTGAGTATTATACTGATCTGAATAACGGGTACCCGTTTGATAAACTCCTGTTAGCGTATAATATCTCGTGAGAACACGCCCGCCTCCCATCACAAAAGAGCCGCTGGCTCGCCAACTTAAGAAGCCGGCTATATTGTCATTCGTAATAATTCAATTTGGATCATTTAATGTTGATCGGCATTACAAAATTGATGCACATTTTCTCCCATGCTTGTTTGGTACATAAATTTGGTCTTAAAATATATTTATAAGGAAGGTATTTAATCACGCCAAACTGTTTTATGCGCATTTTGACTACAAAAGTGTGGAATAAACTTTATTATATCTTGAACATCAGTGGCCTACTATTAGTATTAATCTAATAGGTGGTCGAGATTTACAAATCCGAGGACTGTATTGACTTCTAGAGGGACCGGAAATGTATCACGGCAGAGATCGGTCTTAAGTAGACACACCCTGTGTGACACGATTGTTATTATTATACACGCTATTATTACAAATTTGCTCTTAAAAAAAGTTTTCCTATACAATCTGCTGAGGTGGGGGTGGGCTTCTAATACAGAGTTTTGCCATTTTGAAACTGCTAAATCATTGGAGCTCATATGTCAAAGTTAGGGGGTGGGCTTCTATTAGAGCATAGGCTACAATTAAGCGAAATACGGTATGTTATTAATGTGTTTATGTATGTATGATAAAATTGTTTTGAGTCAACGAATAACCATTATACATTTGTAGCAATCAATACTATCATGATCTCAATAAAAAGGCCACGGTTTATAAATTATTTATAAACACTACATAGGGCAAAACCTGTCGCAGGCAACCACCTTTATGGAGTAAAAACAATTGGTCCCCTAAACCTCCTATGCTAGGTGGTGGTCTCATAATACAATTGACTTGCTATAGGATATTGTTATTAGACCCAAACTATGGTGGTCCATTATAACTCTTTAACCCCTTCATGCCAGAAACAACAGATTATTTGTGATGCAGGGAATAGTCTGACCTAAAAATAAGAAAATTGTTGAATATTTTAAAAACAATTTATCTGAAATTGAGTTGACACTGCGATAACCTTTAGTCAATTTTTATTCGCAACTAGTAGAAGGCGATGGTGACTGTGTGACTGTCAGTTAGTCACATTTTTTACATTTCTACCAAGCGTTCTTTTAAACCCTTTAACAGTCATACCAGCCAAAAATGGCTTTTGTAACGGTCAAATGGGCGGGACATAGCTGGAAATCAATCCCTCTATTGTTAAACACATCAGGTGGAATTCAGTAAGGTTTCAACCCCGGTTTAGCATAAACCTGGTAACAAATCACAAAGTAATTGCAAGGTTAGTTATATAGATAGGCCGATAGCCTCGACTTTTCATCGGTTGAGAGCTAGGTCACACCCCCAGCAAGGGGCTTGGACTAAATGACAAAATATGGGCATTCCTTCTATGTGGGCGGGACAGCAGAGCCCCTCCTACTTCTGAAATGTGCCCATACTTTGGTATTTAGACAAAAGTGTGTGACACACCCTGAAGGGTGTGTGGTCTGGGTATCAACTAATAAAATTTGGGGGTTATCGCCCTACATATAATACTACTCTTGCAATTACTTTGTGATTTGTTACCAGGTTTAGGTTAAACCGGGTTTAAACCTCCTTATTGAATTCCGGCCATCATGTTCTTCGATTAGGAGCTTGCTGACAGACACTCCATTATTATAATGTTTGCTATGAGAAATGGAAGACATATTTCCTGTTCATCAGATCTTTGCAACATCACTCCACCACCACATTCTAATACTTTTAGTAAGTATATAGCATATTGTTAATCATATAGTGTCTTTAGAAATATTAGCAATTGTAATTGTTGTTCTTGAAAGGTAATGCCAGGTGCTGACTGTGACAGAAGTAATGCCGATTGATTCTGGTGACAGAACTAATGCCAATTGTTGTTGAGAGAAGTGAATTTGATTGCTGACTGTGACGGAGCCGATGCCAATTGCAGTCGGTGACAGAAGTAATAACAATGATGGTTGGCTGATGGTTGGAGTTCACTCTAACGTATATAAGTTAACAGTTTAATATGGATTATATCTCTGATTAAAAGATAACAGTTGTCACATTGATTGATCTTCAGGAGCTATGCGTAGACTACAAACCATCGGTGAGCTATGGACAGCAACTGAAACAGGAATAAAACATTAAAAAATTAATGAGAAACAAGAACAATCAGAGATTGCAGACAGTCATTCTCTCTTTTTGTCACATTTAAGTTTTTCGGGATCTCCATGATATTACAGAATTTATGGATTTTCAGGACTTTTCGGAACACGACCAAAGTTTCTGAATCCTAGAAAGCAATCAAACCTTTTAGTGTCTTATGTTTGACACGAATCAGAACAGTAGTTTCCGAGATAGCTATAGATCCAGAATTTGATCCGATCTGGATAAGTTTTTTATTTGGATCACAGTCAGTCTTGAAATGCTCTTTGATAGTAATATAATATTTTGGTAGAGTTGTTTCAGCTCTGCCCGGGGGCAGGTATTCACTTGGCTAGTCTGATTGATTGACGTATGGGCAGAGCAATTGACAGATAGATCAAGTGACACAATTCTAGCGACAGGTTTGTTCACCAACTGACAGGCTGGCGGATGAACTGACTGAGAGACTGATGAACTAGCTGACCGACAGACTGACTGACCGATTGCCCGACTGACTGTCATATTCTTCACTAACTAACGGCTCAACTTGAACTTTTAACAAGACAAGGCAATCTTTAATGTATCATATATCTTTCTTCTTCATATAAATTCAATGGTATTATATAGCAGCAGTTTTAAAAGACAATATTCTAGTGGGAATGCCCCACCAGCTCTGTCTGTTTTCTCTATAACACATTGAAATTTTATACAGTTACCCAGAATGATCAATACAATAATTAACCATACATTATGCAATGTGGCATCTGGCATTTCACAACAGTTTTCCAAGATTTTCATTTTAAACTCAAAAATTTAGAATTAATTAAGAGTAAGAGGATTACTTAGGCTGCTACCCATGCTCCACTTAAACTGTCATCTGTACACAGGAAATAAACATTTGTCAAACTAAGTAAATTATTTAACCCATAGCTATAATGTGTTCTAACATGTGTCAATGTTCCTGACTAAAATGTACTAATAAATGCTGTGTAAATCTCCATGCCATAAAGGATTGTCACTTTGTTCTGATGACTTGTTAAAATCATGTTAACACCTATTGGTCAACTCACACTGGACTCACGCAAGTTCATGTACAAATTATTAAACCCCTTTTATGAATATTGGTCAAGCGATTGTTTCATAGTGCTAGTACTCTGGGCAGCATGCATGCAATATACTGAACATAGCATTCAATCCTGGAAAGACGTCTGTCAAGATTTACATATACGTACATTAAAAAGTGGATCTTGTTTTATACATTTTCATATACAATGCGCGGGTCGACCATTTTGTTCTCATACAGGGAGTCATTTAGATTTGAAGGTTCTGTCGAAATTGCTGGTTTCAGTTTTTCATAACAACGCTCTGAAATAGAATAAGAAATAAAACCAGTGTTCTAACAATGAAACGGCGATAGATTACATTATTAATCGAACATATGTTATTAATCAATCAGCGTCCATAGTATAAAAAGTTATTATTTAACTGTTATGTTATTTGCATGGCTATGCCCTAAAATACACCGTAGGATATATCGACTAACAAAGTTCAGATATAGAGCAATCCCATCTGTCACTCAAGTATCTGACCTCATAATCAATCATGTTCAACGTTAACTGATGTCACAATCACCATTACCTAGATCTCTGTTATGAATCTAAAAAATGATCTGTCAAATGTATGAATTGGATGGCTTTGATGGATTTAGGATTTAATAACCATTTTGTTGAATATTCTGAAACTAAGTTGAACAGCACCCAGTCAAATTTGTTTCAAAATACTCAAAAGCTTATCTGTATAGCTACTTAGAAACCTAGATTCTGGTAATTCAGAAATCAAAGTATATAAATCGATTCCGACACACTTATATAGTGAGCGGGGCTTAGCTAGAAATGTGACAACATAGATAGAAGTGGATCCATCCATTGTCATGACCAGTGAAGATACTGATCAATACATCGCAATAGTGCAGATACTGAAGATATTAGTGCAATCATTTGTGTGCATGAGAACGTCTTTGGAATATTTTAATCACCAATGCAGAAATTGTGTTGTGCCTAGAATATCTAAAATAAGATTTATAATACTGCCAACTTCATCCAACGCATATCCTCATCGTAATCATAGCATCTTACACAAATATTAGGTTTATTATAGTCTAATTTTAGCTATGGTTGATGTCAATTAAATTATGATGTAGCATTAGTCACAGTATCATATGCAGGAACACGGTCCCAATCCTAACATTAAGTGGTGGTATGTTTTCTAAATTAACATAGGAAGTTACTATATGACACATATTAGTCATATAATAATTAAGTCATTACATTGTAATTGTAATATCTTCAGTTATATCTACATTCAATAATACACCCAGCACTCCATTGGCTTGTTGCCTGATAACACATCATTTAATGATATTCATCAGATTACAAACAAGAGGTCCAAGGGCCTGTGTCACTCACCTGGACTCCTGGAACACTCTAATTTTTTGTCAAAATTGTTGGTGGGTTGTTTAGGATTAGTCTTTTAAATGAGTTTGTGGACAAACGTTCAGTGGTTCTGGAGTTGTTTTGGCAAAAAATAGGTTGTTCAAGATGGCCGCCAAACCATTTGGCCAATCAAGGCCCCTACCAACAAACTTGGTCCAGCTCTTCCCCTAGATGATATTTCATGCGTTTTGAATTGATCCCCACCAAGCGGTTTCGGAGAGATTTTTTAGACATTTCTAAAAATCAGCCAAAATCCGAGATGGCCGCCAGCCAAATTGGCCGATCGGCTTTGTTTGAACAAACATGGACCTCTATGCCCTCAGAATGCTTCCTGCCAAATATAATTGAAATTGGCCCAGTAGTTCTCGAGAAGACATTTTAGATGTTCCATTGCTTTAGTATGGGAGCTTTTAGCAGGAAAATGATCCATGGTGGCCGCCAAACCGCTTATCTGCCCGTTTCTATCTGACTGTTTCGAAAATTGTAAATTTGAGATCAGAATACCCAAAAACTCAAAAACAATTTCGGCCTCAAAATCCATCAAATAAAAAAATCCAATATGGCCACCATATACACTATATTTTGATTGCCCCACAGGGCCATGATTTTTGACGGTTCAACTTCCCATGCACAAACTTTAATGGCCCTTAATCCCTAATCATATCTGCCAAATTTCGACCCGACCCCTTCAGCGGTTCTGGAGAAGTCGTTTTCGCTAAAACTAGGTCAACCAAGCTGGCTGTCGAACCATTTGAACAATCACGTTCCCTTAAACAAACTTGGTTCAGCTTTTGCCCTAGATCATATTTCATAAGGTTTACACCAATCCCACCAACGGTTTCGGAGAAGATTTTTAAAGACGTTTACTAAAATTGGCTGAAATCCAAGATGGCTGCTGGCAAAATTGGCCGATCAGCTTCATTTTAACAAACTTGAATCCCTTATGTCCTCAGGATGCTTCCTGCCAAATAAAATTGATATCGGCCCAGCGGTTCTTGAGAAGTTGTTTAAAGGAAAAGTTGACGAATGGACGGCGCATGGATGGACGGAGGGATGATGGACACACGACGGATGGTAGCCATGGCATAAGCTCACTTGGCCTTTTAGGCCAGGTGAGCTAACAATAGATTAACAGACATCTCTAGTTTTTGGAGAATTATTGTGTAAGCTGTTAAGTATTGTGAAATTCGTTTGGAATCACGATCAAGTTCAGAATATGCACATACATGTTCAGTGAGGATTCATTTAGAATCATAACATAATCAGCTGTTAACACCTGATTAACAAGATATCTACATACCAATACTCAAAGAACTGAAGACCAGTAAAACTAAAAAACATTGTTTGACTCAGAGGGCCCTGCAATCGCTGAAAATTCCCTTCGTTATGTAGTAGGTAGCAATTGTATTTAAAGCCTTCATATTATTAAAAAAACAAAAAATAAAAAAAAACAAAAAAAAATAATAAATGATTAAAAAACCCCAAACAAATTGACAAAAATTGTGTTTTTGCAGTAAAAAAGCCCATATAAAGGCGAATCCTCCAAACCGCACCTCTACCCATCATAAAGAAGCTAGCTGCTAAGTTTCATTAAATTATTTTAAGTGATCTGTATATGGTGTTTACTAGAAGAGAAAAATTTCAAAAATCCTAAGTTTTTGCATTAAAAAAAAGTTTCACACAAAATTTTGGACTTATAACACTGACCCCTTCAAAAGGAACATCTACCAATCATAAAGAAGCCACCTGCTAAGTTTCAATAAATTGTTTTAAGCGATACTGTACGATATAGTGTTTACGAGGAAATTGAAAAAAATTGTGGGTTTTTACATTAAAAAGCCCATTTTCATCCAAAATATTGCCCTGTAACGGTTAATTGTTCAAAAGACACATCTGCGTATCATAACTGAGGAATGCACTAAGTTTCAATAAAATATCTAAAGCGGTTCTGGATGATATGCTGTTTACGAGATATGGTGGACAGACAAGTGGGTGGATGGACGGACAGACAGAGAGACAGACAGACGGACGGACACAGTCTAATAATTATCATAAAATTTTAGAGCTATTTTAAGGAAACAGCATGTCAATAAAACTAGCCAGATTGATCATCTTTACCACTTTATTAATTCTGTCGTTACAAACCTTCAGCTTCAGATCGAGTATTTTTATATTGAACTGCCCCATCACCAAATGATGTTGTCTCATATTCATGAGGCTCTGTATCGTTCCTTGCACCAGGATCCGGTTCAGATGAAGTTGGATGTGTCAGTGCTTGAACAACATGAAGATATCCACCGTCTTTGTCCAGTGAGGCCATCTGTAAACTGCATATATAATGAATTTAATTATAAAGGTGTTTACATCGCTCGCTCTCAATACAGATGGGCCAGCATATATTACCCATTTTGTGAATACTAATGAGATTTAATATTCACAAAATGTGCAATATAGGCTGACACATCTTCTAAGACCAGTATGCATCGGTACACTTAGGTATTGATCACACTGCTAGGAAGCAACAATCAAACCAGAATGCATGATCTGATAATGATAAACCATATGCATCTTGTTGTCGCATAGCAACGCGACCAGAACTGCAAATGCTGAGTGAGATTCCCAGAAAACTTGCCGTCACTTCAAGCTTGATATTTAAATTATTTTGTGCTAAGTTTATTACCCCCGATTGCATTTGAATAAATCTGGTCGCATCCCTCACATGCGGTTTGCTTTTATATGTTTGCACAGTCATGTAAATCATTATTGTCGCTAAAGCCAATGCAGACTGTTTGGGAAGTGTCATAGGATTCTGTGAAGCAGCAAACATGATTGGCAGTTCTATTATAACTGCATGCACCATGAGGTGTAATTATTAATTCACAATGTTTAATTGAAATTGCATTTGTAATTGACAAAATAATGTCAATATCGTTTATATGATAAACATAATTACAAACACATTCCAAATTAAAAACAAAATTATCTAATTATATTGTATAGCATATGAAAGCTTGTTAAAATGGCATGTAATAAACACATGCTCTTGAATGATAGATTTAGATAATAATCAACCTATAGATGCCAGTAAAACAGAAATAATTCTGAATCATTTGAAAAAAGCGAATAAATACCATTTATGTCACTCTTGACGGGAACCAATTAGTGACGCATGTAGTGCTGTGCACTCTGGTGTATGCCGAGCGAATAAATAATACTGGTCACAGCCGGTCACATAATCTGACTTATATTCACGCTAAACTGATTAGCAACTACTTCCTGCAGGTAAAATACTGTCTAATCGTAAAACAATTTGACTGAAAGCTATTGTTTCCAGAGACAGGATCTAAAATCAGCTACACAAATTTCAAAATATTCAGTAGGCATCATGTTGCGATCTTGGAAACCAGCAGTGTATTTTGAAATCATTTTGACTGAAACACATTGCTTCCACCAGAAACAGTGACTTTCAAATATAGTGTTTTCAAAAGGATCAATAGTGAACTAACAGTAGCGAGTTGATCGCTCTACATCGGCGCCGATAGATAATAGTATTCACACCGCTTACCAAACTATATTCAGGATTGCATTTGTTATATTCGAGTATGCGGTATACCTGCACAGTTTACACACGGCATAGTGCAAAGCATTAGTAAATGCCTTTCCTCAAATAATCCTGATTCATTTCCATTTTTACTGGTGGTAGCTTATTTAATATTGTATGAAACTACCAATAAACATCATTTGTTATTTCCCTTTTAGCTTCCTTTTAATGGAAAGACGGTTAAGCTTATGCATGTGTGATCATTCTATGTTTAACTGAAATAGGCACAATAGGCCATTATATACAATTATGGAGATTTCTACTGTAATTGCAATCTTATACTCAATAGTACACATTGCAGAGATATCAACATTTATTACCCCTTAGTAATGTCACATGACCATATGCTGTTCTTTGATTGGTTAAGATCAGTGATGTATGATCTGGTATTTCCCTCACGAGAGGGCAATAATACACAGTATCCCCCCAACGAACATCGTGTGTTAGTCTTAATGCGTAGATTAATTATGACGGAACAATAGCCAATAACAAAAGTCATGACATCATAAGTGTTGATGTATTCTGAAAATAGTGGTCATAAAGTGTTGAAGATTGGCAATATTTAAGATAAGCTAAACTTCTCCCTGTCTCTTCCCCTCTCTCTTAATCTCTCGCTGACGTCGGAAGGGTAATAAATTTGTTATACCAGTGTTTTTCCGGGGTTACAGGCTGTTACCACACGTGCAAACAAATATTTTTTCCTAGCTACACTTGGGAAATATAAAATGTTGGCACGTATGGTAACAGCCTGTAACCCCGCTAAAACACTGATGTAACTAATAATATGCATATTAATAATTTCTAATGTTTGAATAGATTACTTACCCAACATCATTTTTGAGAGCTGTAACAGACAAAAATAATAATCTAATAAGATTAGATTACACAAACTTCATCTAAGAACTGACAATAGGGCAGTTTATACACATATATATATATATATAAGAAAGCTTTGAAGATGTAATTCTTGAACAGATGTAATGTTTCTAGGATCTTGGTTAACAATTGAGAGTTTAGCATACATGTGTATATGCTCTAATATGTGCTAAATGTTGATTAAGCTACTGAAGCCGAACAAATGAAACATGCTTCTAATATACAGTAGCAATACTTCTAAAGTAAATTATACGTCAAAATCACAACTACGCCCATGTATGAGAAGGAACGTGCAGTGTTGGCAATATACTAGGAAAGAATACTATATACGATGGTAGTGTTTAAATTTTAGGAAATAGTGGGAAATAATGTAAACTATTAGGAAATACTGGGAAACACTAAATTGTTTTTACATATGGACTATGTGCAAACAGCAGTAAATGCATTTCGCTGTGTTGACAGTGAGTGTATCTGATGTCATAATTCAACATTCAGCACGCTAGATGACATCACAATCATACTGATGTATAGCTCTGTCACAAATATCATAGTATGTCGTAAAGTGTACAAAATTAATGTCCTTGATGTATTACAATGTATTATGTATGCATTAATTGATATGGTAGAAAAGAATTACATAGAATCATAAGAAAATTCTAAACATATAAGTAACTTTTTCTGGTCTTATCCGAAGCTTTCGACACAATAGACCATTCCATACTTCTAGAAAAGCCGAATTACTATGGCATAAGAGGTATTGACAATTTACAGACACCTCTCATTAAAACTATTCACAAATGACACCCATGCCTACTGCAGTGATGATAATAAAGAAAAACTATATAGAGACGTCAATAGTGAAATGTAACAAATTATAGATTGGTTTGCATTAGGTAAACATTCATTAATCTGTTGACAAGACCAATTACATGCTTTTTACCAAATCACAAAGTTAAGAAAACTAAATTTACTAAAAATTTATAAAAACATTCAAGAAATTCAAAAAGATCTTTGAGAGTCTACTTTAAACCGAAATTGACTTGAGAAAAACATATTGAAATTATCACATTAAAGGTGTCATGCCGCATTGGTGTCATTCAACGAGGTAAACTATATATGAAACTGGACACAGTTAGAACACTGTACTACACAGTAATATTACAGCACATTACATACAGCAACTTAATTTTGAGCAACACACACACAAAACTAACAGGACTACAACAAGGTGTATCAAACTATTTTCCTCAGAAGCAAAGGGTCAAACTATCTTCAAATCGGCAAACATACTAAGACGTAAATATTTGGATCCAGCAAATGTACACAATACTAAGATACATACACAATAACGACCTACCTACAACGTTATCGAAGCTACTTAAACACAGAAAAGAAGTCCACTCACGACACAGGAAAAAAAATAACTCACACACAACGCATATGAAAAGAACTAGGTAGACAAAGAATTGGAACAGTACAGAAGAAGAAATAAGAACACAAATGATCACACTCAAATCATAAAAGAAATTAATTAAAAACTACATAATAAACTGGCACTGATAAAACCTACAACAACTGCTACTTCCACTGCTATTATAAGCTCTAATACCAGTCATTTAAAAGACGCCTACCACTACATCTATTACTCACCACACCACAACTGTTACGATTACCGCATCTACTACCACCACCATTAGATCATATATTCCAGTAATCACAGATACTAATCCTATAAAGTTCTCGCAGAATTTCGAAGATTCAGGTTGCCCTTCGGGCAGATGCTTGCATGAACTGGGTTGCCTGAATAGTGTTTTAGCTTGCCCTTCAATTCATGAATGTAAAATCAAAACACCATCATTATCATTTACTAACAACACATGTACAGACGGTTCCACCTTACGACTTCGCCCGCTTGTCCTTGTGGAGAAGCAGAACAGCCCACAGAGCACATACTTCAATGTTGCAGTACGTATCAGCTGCTGAGAGAAGAGATCTGGCCTTTGTCAACGTCTTTTTTTTAAAAGCTGTATGGGCCTGTGGAAGAACTGCAGAAAACCACAGATTTCATCTTGAGAACGGCTCTCCATGTGTGATACCAGCGATTGAAAAGAAGAAGAATTACTAATAAATACTGTGGCAAATAGGCCATTGGAACTAAAGAATGCCACCAGTGCATCTCCATTGCTGTTGCGTGTGCCCTCTCCATATGATCCCATGCATAAGCCAAGTCCTGAACTTTTGTCCGCAATTCCGAGTTTACCCAGCTTGGAGTTGAAATCTTCACACATGAGCAGTTGCAATCTAGCTGGGCTTGTAAAGGCGGAGCTCAGTTCTGCATAGAAGGAATCTAATATTGCTGGATTCTCTTTGGCTTTTTCAGTAGTTGTAATGTCATACAAAAAGGCCCTCGGGGAGCAGATAGCTAACATCGACGTCAGCTCCGATCCAAATGAAGCGCTAACCAAAATACTGAAATCTATGGAATCATCAGCTACCAGCACCATAGGTGTTCTTAAAAAGAGCCAACTAGGTATACTGACGATCCTCTAGTAGTAAAGCTGTCAGCAGAGCAGACAGCGCTACGGCTGCACATCTATCAAAGTGGCCAAAGTGAAGACCACACCAAACTACGCGGGGAGCGTAATAACATTCTACGCCACATTAGTGAACGCATAAAAGATCTTGCTATTCAACAAGCAGACTCCCTAGCAGATGAAATCACTGCCACAGATGACTGCCACAAAATGTTTCGGGCAGGCGGAGCCCTGAGTTACTGACCACACACCACCACTCACTGTACACAACTCTGAAGGACACTTTATCGGGACTGACCAGGGAAAAGCTGAGACGATCCGAGAATGGTTCACGGAATAGTTCACTGACAATAATGATGAGCCCTTACACCCATTCTCAGGAGCCCCCAGGCCATTACTAACACCAATTTAAACAGAAGTTGAGAAAGCACTTAAAGCCCTGAAAAATGGACATGTATCTGGACCTGATGGCATGAGCAATGAACTACATGTATTCAAATACGCAAGTGACATTATCTCAAAACTGATCACGCACCTAATCAATTCAGCTTTTATGCACCTCCTTCCCATTGATACTGTAGGCCAAGACACCCTTATCGCACTACCCAAGCCCAAGAAGCCACCTGGCTCACCAGCCAATCTGTGGCCCATTGTGTTCCTCAAAAGCATACAAAAAATCCTATCCAATGTTACTCTATGCCACATCCAAGACCAGATCGATGACTTCACCAGATCATGTCAAAGTGGCTTCGAACGTGGACGCAGCTGCGCAGACATTGTATAGGCTCAACATATGCCCGTGTTGGTAGTCATGTCCAAACACTTGGACTTCCACAAAATGGGCATTGACATATCACGAGCCTTCGACACAATTAAACCCTCAAAGATCCTAGATGTGCTTTTCACCTGCTATCTCGCTGCCGCATTGAAATCTGTGCAGGAAAGTTCCACAAGACCAAACCACCCAACCCCCATGTCAATACTGGGTATGCCGTTAGAGATGGAATATGCCAATGATGTGGACTTCATAGATGAGGAAAAGAAACCCATTGACGAACTTCTCCCAATAGCTGCAAGCAAACTAAAAATTGAGAATCTCTATGAATGATTCCAAAACAGAGTTCACCCAATGGCGAGCCACTTCGTGGCGGCGAACCATGGAGGAAAAGTACAATCCTGGGCTCACTACTTTGCAGTACTGCTGACATTGCTGCACGATGCATCATGGGGAACATAGCTTTCCAGTCCTTCTGGAAGCTATGGATTCGTAGATCAAAGATGCCCTTGATAAAAATGCTACGGTTATACAATGCAACCTGCATATCCTTAATGCTGTATAACTGTAACAGCTGGGCAGCTCCAAAGGCAGCTCTAGACCAACTGATGCCTGCCACCACAAACACCTACGCATCATCACTGGACACCGATGGCCAGACAGTATAATTTTAAACGATGCACTATACAAGATGTGTAAAACGTCACTGCTGTCTGTAAAAGTCGCCCAGCAAGGATGGTCCATGTTTGGCCCATGTGCTAAGGATGCCAGAAGAGAGACCAGCACAGAGCCATGGAATATGCCCTACTCAAAGCCAGAAAATACAGAGGATGTCATTGCATAAATCTGTTAAGCATGCTACGAGGTGACCTCAAGAAAGCAGGACTCGGTACACTAAAGTCAAGAATGGACCTGAGGAAGCTAAGGCATTCGGCTGAGGACAAGACACATTGAAGAAAGACTGATTCCAGCTGTAGGATGTTTCTACTACTACAGCCACAGAATAAATTAATCATACATACATACCCTGACAGTCCTGCACCGATCGCTATTTAGCGGGTGAGTTTAGGCAGGTACATTGTACTCGAGGCTGCTATCCTCCTATTGACATGCTCTGATGAACGCATCTACTTGAGCATGAACGCTGGCATTTTAGCGCCAGTCAAGCAGTCAGAGAGTGATAGTCTAAAATCATCCAGATTTTAACATCCACCCGCACCACCCACCACCCCCAAAAAACGCTTTGTGTCGTAAATCGTGCCATAAAAATAATTGTTCCTCATATATTTTATTTTAGAAATTTAGCAAATGGGTACCAGTGGTTTCGATACTCCTCAAATTTTCTACTTGCCCTTCTGACGGATATTACACAAGTTATGGCTATCCGCCAAGAAATTATAGTTGACGTCGTGTGTGCGTGTGCGTGTGTGCGTGCGTGCGTGTGTGTGTGTGTGTGAGATAATGCTGTAAATTGTTTAAATTCAAATATTCACTACTTCTATTACATATGTTTCTATATTTCACACAAAAAAATTGATTCTCTAAAATGACTAAGTCTGTGAGTGGTAATAGACACTAACACGAAAATAGAACACATTTTCACGCTAGACATGGTAGAAGTTCTTTTCAATCTTACGATTAATGTATACCTCATATCCATCATCGTAGCAGTGAAATTATTAAACGGGACCGCCTAAATATTGCCTACGCTTTAATAAACGACATTTATTACATCAAATTTATTCCACCAGTTGACATAAAATAGGTGAAAAGTTATACAAATTATAATTTAGGTACTTTCACAACCTATATAAATAGAGCAGTAGCCTTGAGTACATACTCGAGTAGCTACTAGAGTGACGGCCTAAACCTAACAAATTAAGAAGTATCAATATTTAGAACGAGTACTCGGTAGAGTCGCCTATGATTTACGGACCTAATATACTGGACTCGGGAACTCAGAAATTACTCTATATATGATCATAACGTAATGGTGATCAAGTATTATGCATTCTCCCCGATCTGCTTAATGGTTACCCGTTTGATAGAAATTTGGTGTCGATAGGAGTCGGTTATACAAGGAAGTATCGTGATTTCGATGATATTTCCGACTGTAAATACTGATTTTTTTGCTTTACGTGATCGCAAAACCCAGTCAAGATGTCCGGCTGGTCTTATACGCTACCGGACATTGCCTGATATATATATATATATATATATATATATATACCGTATTTCGCTTAATAGTAGCCTATGATCTAATAGAAGCCCACCCCCTAACTCTGACATATGAGCTCCAATGATTTCTTAGCAGTTTCAAAACGGCAAAACTCTATTAGAAGCCCACCCCCTAACTCAGCAGACTGAATAGGAAAATTTTTCTTAAGAGCAAATTTGTAAGAATAGTGTGTATAATAATAGGTTACTATTAAGCGAAATACGGTATATATATATATATGTCTCAGCCCTAGTCTAAATGTCTAATAATGTTGTTTCTTGACATCGTTTATTGTAGAGGGTCCATCAATTATTAGGCCTGTCCTTCCATGGACTGCCCATAAACAAATGAAAACAATTGATTAATTATGAAATAAATATTTCTATTTAGAAAGGTAACTGCCATTTAAATTGCAAACAATTCTACTGACTGATATTGCTTCTACAGGACATCTCCCAAGGATTACGTGGTTGCTCACCATATCTAAGCATGATTTTTCATGAGGGTCGCATGGGTTTGAAGAAACATAAGTAAAAAGGCGTAAAAATGTCTTAACCTGGATTGTCGTATTGGTTGCTATAATTATGCAGAGTGGCATCATCCTCATTGAGAATGACATCATAGGTGTTGTGTATCTCATCATATGGAGCATCTTTATCATCTTCCATATGCTCTGGGGGAGTACTGGCCACATCTTTATCATCTTCCATATGCTCTGGGGGAGTACTGGTTACATCTGACAATCTAAAGAGAATAGAACAGATGCATAATTTATCACATTCAGCGTTGACACCTGAGCACTTGTAATGGGTGTGTTCTGGTACTAGGTGTGGTGGAGGCAGATTGATTGAGGATGTATGGCGGGGCGTCTAGCCCAGAAAATACTGATATTGACATGATTTCAGAAGGTATCTCCTACATTTTAAATAAGAAATCATACATTTTCCTCTGAACATGTATACATTTATTTTAGATAGACTATCCATTATTGGATGGTAAACAATTAGAGTAATGCAAGGATAAAATTGATAGAACAGCACGCATCCTTGACATCAAGACAACTTCTTGTGTGACAAATTTATTACAAAGTGCCAACACCAACCTTTAAGAAATACCATCATGAGCACATATAAATGTGTTGTCATCTCAGTCTTCTTGTGTAACCGTAGACTTGTTCATATATATATTATATATATATATATATATATATATATATATATCAGGGCTGGGATCAAAGTATTTGTATTTGAAGTAATTTAAATACCTTTTTCAGGTATTTGAAAGTATTTGTATTTGAACAGTGCTTAAGGCAAACATATTTGTATTTGTATTTAAATACATTGTCAATGTATTTGAGTATTTTCAAATACTTTTCACAATACTTCTCTGTCTATTTCTAATAAATTCTTACATTCACTTGTACATGCACAGTGAAAATTAAAATTTAATACAGATTTCTCATATCTTCTGTAACTCTTTGCATGTCATACTCTGTTAGTTATTTTAAAATTAATTTGACTGTGACAGTTGTTGCCTTAAGAAGCAACAACCTCCAGTGAAACTTTGTCAAAATAATCAATAGTATGGTTGTCTTGAAATTTGGTTGCAAGGCCTTCAGTGTTAAAAATATGACCCAATAAAAATAGAGCTAATCCTTTTATAAATAGAACGTTGCAAATTGGTTTGAAATTATTTATAAAATAATTTTCTCGCCTGCGAACCAGAAAAAGCGAGACATAGGTATCACTTTTCCGACATCGTTGACATTTAGTTTTTGCGTTTAGCAAAACTTTTCAGCTTATATTTCAGGATTGGTTAAGCCTATTGCAACTAAACTTGGATACATGGTTACGTATAATGATGGGAAGCAGCGTGATGATGTTAGGGTTACAAGGTCAAAGTCACTGTGACCGTGATACAGAACTCTGTTATTTCAACATTAAGTGTTTGTGCTTAGCAAAACTTCTCAGCTTATATTTCAGGATTGGTTAAGCCTATTGCAACAGAACTTGAATACATGGTTACCTATAATGTTATGAAGCATGCTGATGTTGGGGTACACACGTTCAAAGGTCAAGGTCACTGACCTTGATACAGAACTCTGCTTTTTCAACATTAAGTTTTTGCATTTAGTAAAACTTTTCAGATTATATTTCAGGATTGGTTAAGCATATTGCAACTAAACTTGGATACCTGGTTACCTATAATCTTAGGAAGCAGCATGATAACATTGAGGGCAGGTCAAAGGTCAAGGTAACTGTGACAAACAGGAGACAGGTGAGACATTTAATTCAGCGGAATTCTTGTTTTTCATACACTTCACACATGTTATCCTCAGGTTTTATCAGCCTGATTTTAAAGAAGATAGAAATGAAATCTTAAGACCATTTTGAAAACAAGAGGCACAAGGGGCCTGTATCGCCCTCCTGGACCATAGGCATCTCAAGTGGAATGGTCATTAACAATAAGTAGAACTCTAATGAGTTGAGCAGACTTGTAACAAGAAAACAGAGGCTATGTTTCTTTATGTATCAACTTCTCTTGAACAAACTTTAATGGCCCTTAGTCATCAATATCATATCTCCCAAATTTCGCCCCAATCCGTTCAGTGGCTCTGGAGACGAAGTTGCTTTCATGAAAAGCAGGCCATCCAAGATGGTCGCCCAACCATTTGGCAAATCAAGTTCCCTTGAACAAACGTGGTTCAGCTCGTGCCCTAAATGATATTTTATGAGTTGAATCAATCGCTCAAATAGTTTCAGAGATTTTTAAAGACATTTTAAAAAATCGGCCAAAATCAAAGATGGCCACTGGCCTAATTGGCCGATCAGCTTTATTTGAACAAACTTGGATCCATATGCCCTAAGGATGGTTCCTGCCAAAATATAATTGAAATTGGCCTACAAGTTCTCGAGAAGAAGACATTTTAAAGTTCACATTGCTTTAGTATGGGGCTTTTGGCGGGAAAATGATCCAAGATGGCCACCAACCCGTTTATCCGACAGTTTCGAAAATGGCAAATTTCAGCTCAGAATATCCAAAAACATATATAAAACCAATTTCAGCTTCAAAACCCATCAAATAAAAAAATCCAATATGGCCACCAAACACGCTATCTTTTGATTGGCCCACTGCGGCTATGTTTTTTGACGGATCAACTTCCCTTGAACAAACTTTAATGGTCGTTAGTTCCTAATCATATCTGCCAAATTTCGGCCCGCTCCCTTCAGCGGTTCTGGAGAAGTTGTTTTCGATAAAACTAGGTCAACCAAGATAGTTACCGAAAATTTGACCAATCAAGTTCCCTTGAACAAACTAGGTTCAGCTCTTGGCCTAGGTCATATTTCATGAGGTTTGCATCAATCCCCTAAACGGTTTCGGAGAAGATTTTTAGACGTTTCTAAAAATTGGCCAAAATCCAAGATGGCCACCAGCCAAATTGGCCGATCGACTTCGTTCGAACAAATTTGAATTTCTATGCCCTAAGGATGCCTCTTGCCAAATATAATTGAAATCGGCCTAGATGTTCTCGACAAGAATACATTTTAAATTTCCCATTGCTTTAGCATGGGAGCTTTAGGCAGGAAAATGATCCAAGATAGCCGCCAAACCGTTTATCCGACAGTTTCGAAAATTGCAAATTTCAGATCAAAATACCCCAAAAACATATATAAAACCAATTTCAGCCTCTAAATCGATCAAATAAAAAAGTCCAATATGCCCGCCAAACACACTATATTTTGATTGGCCCACGGTGGCCATGTTTTTTGACGGATCACCTTCCCTTGAACAAACTTTAATGGCCTTTAGTCCCTAATCATATCTGCCAAATTTCGGCCCGCTCCCTTCAGCGGTTCTGGAGAACCATTTGACCAATCAGGTTCCCTTGAACAAACTTGGTTCAGCTCTTGCCCTAGATCACATTTCATGGGGTTTGCTTCAATCCACCAAGCGGTTTCGGAGAAGATTTTTAAAGACGTTTCTTCTTCTTGCCTTCATCTTTCTCATGACAGTAATCTTAGACTGTTTTCCTTATTTGGTGCATGAAAGCTGAAGTGGTCATCAAACTGTCTCCGTCTTCTCTGATCTTCTCTTCAAAAGATACTTCAATAGGTCAGAAGCTTCTCCTAGCCTGTTCATATCGCTGGCAGTGCTGCAAGAGATGTTCTGCTGTTTCTTCTGCCTGCTGACACTCAAAGTGCAGAATCTGTAATCTTGAGATGGTGAAGATGTGCATTGAGACGATTGTGACAAGTCCTCAATCTAAAGATAACTGCCAGTCTTCGCTTGGCTATACCTTCAGCTTTTCTGATTTGCACCTTCCAGGTTAGTCTTTTGTTAAATATCAAACCAAGATAAGTTACTTCATCCTCAAAGTGCAGAACTGAGTCACCAAATTTCAGACTTGTCTTGTGTTCCTTTTTAGTGGATAGTGTGAGTTGCGACTGTCTTCTCTTTGTTGATCTGGACAAACCATCTTGTAATCCAAGAATTGAGGTGATCAATTGTGAGTTGCATGCAGTAATTGGCTGTTGACACATACTCCTCGCTGCTCCACATCACAAGATCGTCAGCATACAATGCAGCTCTGACTCCCATCGGAAGGTTCTTCACCAGGTCATTGACGAATATGGTGAAGAGGATGGGAGAAACTACACCACCCTGCGGTACACCATGTCGTAGCAGGACTTTCTTGCTGCTTGTCCCATTCAGCTGTACTGATGCCTTTCGGTTGTGGAGATACTGGCATATCCAGCTGTACGTTTTTCCAGAGATATCGATGGTCCTGAGCTTTTGGAGGAGTCTATGCTTCCATACTTTATCAAATGCCTTGGGGCAGATCAACCCACACTATGATGGTATGCTTTTTCTGTTGGAACGCCTTCTCAATAGACTGTGTCAGATACGTTGTTTGATCCTCAGTAGATCTGCACTTTCTGAAGCCATTTTGTTCATCCGCTAAGAGATTGTTGCTTTCAAGATGTCGAAGAAGTCCTTGGTTGAGGATTCTTTTCATGGCTTTGACAATGCAACTAGTCAAACTGATAGGTCGATAACTTGCCGCTTTGGATTTATTCTTGCCTTTCTTCAGTACAGGGATCATGTTGGCTTCTCTCCAAGACTGGGGAACTTCTCCTGTGTACCAACTGTGGTTGAAAATCTCCAAAAGCTTGTGCTTTCTAATAGTACCCAGACTCCTCAAAATCTCATTGGTTATTCCCTCTGGTCCAGGAGACTTCCTGTTTTTCAGAACTTTCAAGCTTTTCTCCAACTCGCTGATGGTCAGAAGCTCATCCATTCTCGCGGCATGTATTTGTGTCTCTCCGTTCCCCTTTGCAGACTTCATTGCAGCTTTTTTACGACTCACTGCCACATCTAGATTGCTTACTTTCTGATACATACAAGCAAAGTGTCCAGCAGCAGCCTCTCCTGTTTTGACTTCACAATCCTCTTCAAGAGTTATGTTCGGTACTCTGGTGTTTTCATCGTTAAGCTGCCTCACAAGCCTCCAGAGTTTGTTCGTATCTTTTTCAAGATTTAAGCTTGACGTTTTTTCTCTCCACGATTCTCTTGTGGCTCTGATTTTGGCTTTCAGATATTTTGCCTTGGATTGTTGGAGTCTCACATGGTTGGCTTCTGTTGGGACATTCTCTGCAATTTCCCTTGCGTTGGACATTTCTTCATTTAACTTTTGCAGAGATGTACTCCAGTAAGGTCTGTAGTTTTTCCTGGATCCGCTAGGAATGCATTTGCCAGCAGCAGAGAGTAAAGCAGAGTTAAGCTCTTTAACAACTTTATTGATATTTCCGAAAGAGTTGGTCCCGATCCCAGGATGATTCGTAATAAGGAAAAATTAGTCACCTCTCCGGGATGTAGAAATTGTTTGAGTGTAGCTTTCGTGACCGTCTCGGTCACTTCTTCAGCACTAACTGACGGTCGCTGGCAACGTCACTCTGGTCAGATCTTGTGGTCACATGACAGCATGGACTGGTAGACTGCTGGTATACGGTAGCCCTCGTCTCTGTTTATGGTTGGCTGATGATTGTAGATTTCTATGGCCTCTTTAACCTTCCGTTTGAACAAGTTGGTCTTAATGTTGATGATCGAGGCACTGCTGGCAGGCATGACGTGGCCAGTGGATACTGTATGTTCTGCCACAGCTGAGTTGGAATTGATTTTAAGATGTTCTTTGACTCTGGTGCTGAAAGACCTTTTGGTTTCGCCTATGTATGTCGCCTCACATTGGTCACATCCGATCTTGTAGATGATTCCAGAGCATTCATCTGTGGTCAGTTTATCTTTGGGTCTTACTAGTTGTAATCGTACACCAGCAGTCTACCAGTCCATGCTGTCACGTGACTCCCCAAGATCTGACCAGAGTGACGTTGCCAGCGACCATCAGTTAGTGCTGAAGAAGTGACCGAGATGGTCACGAAAGCTACACTCAAACAATTACTACATCCCGGAGAGGTAACTAATTTTTCCGTATTATAAACTTTATTGATGTTTTGGTTTTTGACATCAATGTCTTTTACCAATCTGTCACTCTCTTTCTGATATCTGTCCCAGTCTGCTTTCTTATAGTTCCATCGAGGAGTCTGATTCCGGTCAATCTCAACATCCATGTTAATGGTAATGAAAACAGGGCGATCACTGCCTCCAACTTCTTCCCCAACAATACGCAAAGATTCTTGATGTAGATTTTCTGTCGAAAATGCTAGATCAGGAGAACTTGAGGTATGCCATCGTCTTGAGTAGAATGTAGGGGTGGGGGGGGGGTCATCTGCCTTATTCAAGCGAATCAGTTTCTGCTCATCCATGCAATTTTCAATGTCCTCACCCCTCCTATCAGTAGAATGATAGCCCCATAACTGAGAATGACTGTTGAGGTCACCAGCAATGATAGTTCAATCTGGCTGAACTGAGATTTTTCCGAGATTTAATGGTTGATTATTAGGGCAGTAATAGTTGACAACAGTGATATGATGTTGACACGTGTTATTCAACAGTAAAAGTGTTAATTAAGCCTCATAATTCAGCAGTAAAGGGTTAATTGACACTTGAATTCAGCAGTAAAATGGTTAATTGTGCCTTGCAATTCAGCAGAAATTGCAATGAGTGGTCATTCAGCAGTAAATGGGCTAATGGGATTCACTTATGCCAAAGGATTAATGAAAGCATCCTTATAATTCAGAAGTAAAAGGGTTACTTCTGATGCTTAATCATATCGTGTAGGTCTTGGTAGTACCAAGATGGCCGACAGTCACCGACAGTGTAGAAGGCAATAACAACTTCCAGCTAGAAATTAATTCAGTGTAATATAGCCGCTTGTAATCATGAAGTTGTCACCATAAATTTACTCGATGGTGGAAACTGTAACATATCTGACTTCTCTATTAAGGAACACCTCTATTTGCTATATGTTATGTAGTAACTTGGCGCACATATCTCAGCTGTTTATGGATGGATCGCCTTGATTCTTTCAAACCCTGATCTGTGGACATCCCTGCACATGGTGAACTACATTTACAAAACGCTGACATTGTGGATCTGAAGAAGACTTATTCATGGTGGAATAAAAGAATAATAATAAGAAGAATAAGAATAATAATAATCAGAACAATTACAAAAGGCTTCCAGTCTGCAGCTTGGAAGCCTAATAATATGCATGGTTTGTGAGAGTTATCTTTATGAGCTTTTACTTACGTAATGGCATTCTTCACGGCTGCAACATATATAGAGAAATAATTGAAAGATATCAAATTATCATAACTGAACCCTAGCAAGATTAGATTAACTATATAATATCGTGGTAATTGGATGACATCTAGGTCACAAACATACATTCTAGGAATTTTTTTACTAATTAACAAATTAGCTTAGATTTCTAAAACAAGAGGCCCAAGGGGCCTGTATCGCTCACCTGGACCATAGGCATTTCAACTAGAATGTTCATTAACAATAAGTAGAACTTTAATGTGTTGAGCAAACTTGTAACAAGAAAACAGAGGCCATGTTTCTTTATGTATCAACTTCACTTGAACAAACTTTAATGGCGCTTAGTCATCAATATCATATCTCCCAAATTTCGCCCCAATCTGTTCAGTGGCTCTGGAGACGAAGTTGCTTTTATGAAAACCAGGCCATCCAAGATGTCCGCCCAACCATTTGGCAAATCAAGTTCCCTTGAACAAACTTGGTTCAGCTCGTGCCCTAAATGATATTTTATGAGTTGAATCAATCGCTCAAACAGTTTCAGAGATTTTTAAAGACATTTCATCAATATCATCTCCCAAATTTCGGGCCGATCATTTAGCAGTTCTGGAGGTGTAATTTTTTTTTTAACTAGGTCATCCAAGATGACACCGATTGATTCGGCCAATCAAGTTCACATGTGAACAAATTTGGTTCAGCGCTTGCCCTAGATGATATTTCATGAGTTCTGAATCGATCCCTCAAATGGTTTCGGAGATTTTTAAAGAAATTTCTAAAAATCGGCCAAAATCCAAGATGGCCACTGGCCCAATTGGCCGATCGGCTTCGTTTGAACAAACGTGAATCTCTATGCCCGAAGGATGCTTCCTGCCAAATATTTTAAATTTCTCATTGCTTTAGTATGGGAGCGTTTGGCAGGAAAATGATCCAAGATGACCACCAAACCGTTTATCCGACCCTTTCGAAAATTACAAATATGAGATCAAAATACCCAAAAACATATATAAACCCAATTTCTGTCTCAAAATCCATCAAATAAAAAAATCCAATATGGCCACCAAACACGCTATATTTTGATTGGCCCATGGTGGCCATGTTTTTTTATGGTTCAACTTCCCATGAACAAACTTTAATGGCCCTTAGTCCCTAATCATATCTGTCAAATTTCGACCCAACTGTCAAATTTCGACCCAACCCGTTCAGCGGTTCTGGAAACGTAATTTTTGCTAAAACTAGGACAACCAACATGGCCGCCAAACCATTTGACCAATCAAGTTTCCTTGTACAAACTTGGTTCAGCTCTTGCCCTGGATCATATTTCATGAGTTTTGCATCAATCCCCCAAGTGGTTTTGGATGAAGATTTTTAAAGATGTTTCCTAAAAGCTGTCAAAATCCAAGATGGCCACCGGCCAAATTAGCCGATCCGCTTCGTTTGAATAAACTTAGATCCCTATGCCCTACGGATGCTTTCTGCCAAATATAATTGAAATCGGTCCAGTGGTTCTTGAGAAGTCATTTAAAGGAAAAGTTGACGGATGGACGGACGATGGACCGTCACCACGGCATAAGCTCACTTGGCCTTTCAGGCCAGGTGAGCTAATAATCTATTAAAAATATTTATCTGAGCTAGACAACCTAAAAAACGAAATTTATGTTAGGAAAAAGTGTCAGTAAATATAATGTCAATCATATGAATAAAGCAGAAATAACAGTGAATGAATACATGTACAGTTGAATAGATGAACACAATTCTAAAAATTTTAAATGAAAGGGCAAATGAACTGTAAGCGATGTGTTACCTATCTTCTAAGTTATCTTAATAACAACGTTTAGCACTAGAACTATTCACTGTGTGCCTGACGCTTGTCTACACTTGGTGAAGCACAGTCTGAATGGTCTGAGCACGGAATGTGCGCCCCTTTTATTAGTGGCTAGGCATGTGTGGTGGGGTGGTGGCAGCTTGGGGGTGGTGGTTTTGGCGGCTTGGTGGCATGGCGGCTTAGTGGCTAGACGGCCAGACGGCTTGGAGGCCTGCAGCTTTGGCGGTTCCAAGGCGGTTTCGCAGCTAATTTAGGAAATTTTTATGGTGGCCCTGATGTAGGGCCACCATGTACTGACTGGGGTTTTGTAGATTTTTATATATGGTGGGTGTAAGACCAGTGGGTGGAGGTTTCTCAGTTGAATAGAGAAGTGCCGGCCACTACGCCACAGATACTGTGAGCCTTGGCCAAATCTACTTGCCGACCGGTTGCCGATGTGGCAAAATTGACTATATCCCACAATCCACCTTGAAATGGTGTTCCTGGACACCCTGACATGGGGTTCAATATATGATAACCATCGAGAGCTGAGGTCTGATTGCCATTCTTATGTATGTTCTTTGATCTGAAAGATGTCTCAAAAGTGCATTTGGGGCGAGACAGGGATGGTGCCGAGATTGTGTTCCACTATGTCTTCCCGAAGGGAAAGTTCATACCTGAGCAGGCTTGTCGAAATTGAAAATGTGCGTAACCTACTTTTGGGTTAGGCAAATTTCTTTTAGGCAACCCATTTTGTTTTGTGCAACCATTTTTCATGTGCTTAAGTTGATCATGAAGGGAATTGCAGGAACGGAAAACAGGTTATCCCAGAAATATTTGCGCAACCTTTGCGCAAACAAAAAATGGGTTACGCCAATTTGGACATCCCTGCTGAGCCACTGACAGAGCAGTCAGAGGACAAGGCGGAAGATGTTAACACCTTGGATGATAATTTCAGCTTTGATGTCTTAGAACTGAATGTGAAGTATTCTCCACCGGAGTCAAATTGTGGTGGGCTGTTGATCTTGGTGAAGCAACTACAGATAGGCTTTAAGAACAAGAGGCCCAAGGGCCTTAACGCTGACCTGGACCATTCGCATTTGAAACATTAACATTTGACCAGACATAATTCTTTAAATTCAGAAGTAACATAACATAAAATACAAAATTAGAATTCAGTACAAACGACGTTTAGTGGGAAATTAATGATAAACGCTGACCACACAATTAGATCAAACCTTAGGTTCCATCCAGGAAATAAAACAAGCGGTTAATAAGGAGTAGCATTTTAAACAATTCCCTGCCATTTTGTGGAAAATCCAAATGGGCAATAAAAAGAAAATCAAGCAGTCAAAATTCTGTACAGTCATTGACACCTATATAGCGAAGGATGGCACCGCTATAGTTGGCGTGGGTCATAGAGTTGATGTCACCTGTGGAAAAGTTCCTGCAGAATTATTGCTTGAAGGGCCAGAACAAGCTATTAACATCCAAGAGGGCATCCTACGGATAGAAGGTTGGTCGCACGCATCCAAGTCAAAGGCCTCGGTAAAGCTACTCGAGCATATCAGACTCAAACCTCTGCAGGGAACCCATATCGATGATAGCACTGCACATTCTTGCTGATGGTAGAATGAAGCAGCTAGCACTCACACCGATAGGAGGAAGATCGGCGTCGAAGCTGATACAGGGCTCAATCTGATGCAGATATTTCTCCATGGGTTCACACTCTTTACCGTAACCCTCCATGTTAGCCATGGTCTGTATCTTTATTATACTTACAGCCAGGCTTATACACTGAATTGGCAGTTAGTGCACATGCACCGAACTAGTCACTGCTCACAGCTGTGGAGGCTGCATAACCAGGATGTGTGCCTCTAAATGGGTGTCCAATCTCTGAAGCTCGCCTAGTTTACACTGGCCCTCCAGGACACAGACACAAACCTTCTCGCATGGGATAATCTGAGCTAAGTGTGCATACACTGAATTGGCAGTTTAGTGCCCATGCACTGAACTGGTAGCTCCTGCTATGCTGGTCACTGCACATGGCTGCATCCATTTAGAAACTGTGGATGTGTGCCAGTAGTAGGTCCTCTACAGAACCACGAGCAGAAGTCGTGTCTGAGTGGCAATCTACATCGAGCCGGCTCAAGTCCAAAGACGGGGACAGTGGTAGTAGGTTCAGGATCAGAAAAAATACTACCTCCCTCTGGGAGCCACAGTTCAGTGATCAGCGGCTCCCACAGCACTTACTATGCATGCTTCTAGTACCGAGTGTGTCTTCCACTATAGAGGTGGCATGATTTATGTACCACAGGTCTTATTTGTTTATGCCTCATGGGTGTTGGCCTATGGGAGCCAGCGATCATTGAACTGTGGCTCCCAGAGAGAGGTGTTATTTTTCCGATACCTGACATACTACTACTCAAGATAGTTCAATATATTCAACAGTGTGTTAATGTGGATAAATTAGATTGAGTCACTAGAATTTCAGCTTTGACAGTGTTAATGTATCTTACCCATGTTTGGTTTCATTGTCTGGAGTTTGAGTCTTCGCATGACAAAGCATATGACAGTAATAAGTAAGACAATGATGAACACCAATGGAACAGAAACGGCCACTGCTACTACGTTAATTGATGAGTCTTTTTCTGCTGATGTTGTTAGCACTGAAACTTAGAGAATAAAATAGAAGGAATAATTACCAGGCTATACAACATACTTAGCACAAACAAATACAACTAGAACACATTTACTAAGTCCATGTAACTGTAAATCTGCGATGACTGGGCATTAAAGAGTATTATAAGCCCTCTTCTCATATGATCATTGAACATGTCTGATGCTGATCTGATAAAAAGTCTAAGTGTTGTCGCAGTTCAGAGATCTATAGTTGAAATTACTATAGTTTTACACAGGGTATGGAAAAGCTGATTTCTTGAGAACCGATAGCCTTGATCCTAAAGTATAAAGTAATGTCTCCTGATTTTCTGTAGTGGAATTTTAACCAAAATCAAGGAAAATGCCATTAAATGTCAAATAAAGGTGAAATTAATGAATTAAAGGTAAAGGGAGCCAATTCATGCAAAAAAACTGATCAATTTTTGTTTTTGGCATGAATTACCTCCCTTTACCTGTTCAAGATGATTGTGTCAGTTCAATATGAATTTTGATTCTCATGATGGTTTGAAAGTCGCCCGTCCAACGGCAAGGTCAATCAGGGGTTAAAGTGACCAATTTTAGGTTTTGGCATGAATTACCTCCCTTTACCTGTTGGAGTTGATTGAGGCAATTAAATCTGGTGAATTTCAATTGTTTCTGACTACCTAGGCCAAACAAAATTAATAAATTTCTCCTTTATTTGACATTTGATGGCCTTTTCCTTGATTTTGGGTCGGACTACGGATTCTTGAAGGATGTTAAGTTTCAACATGATCTGCAGAAACCTTAAGGGGAGTCGCTATCAGACTATCACTCTCATACATTTTCTTTGGGGCATTTTTGGCATGGATAAGCGTATTCCTTGGAAATTATTCACTGGATCCAAAAGAAAAATAAAAACATCCCAGGCCCTAAGGTGCACTGAAAATGTCTCAAGTTTGGAGGCTTGAAATCGCAAATAGTACTCAATGGACCAGGAAAATATGTGGATGTCAGATGTGGGTTAACATATGTTAGACGTCTGTTAAGTTTCTCCATGATCTGCAAGAAACTATAGGATGAGTTGCTGTCTGAATAGCACGCCCTTACATTTCCAATTGGACTTTTTGGACAAGAAAACGTGGAATTCTTGGTACCCATACACCAGATCCAATTTCTGTAGATGATCTATACATGCCTGGTGCATACTAGAAATGTACCAAGTTTAGCTATGATATTTCCCAAATTGGATCATTTATCATCAAATCAATTTCCAATACATTCCCTATTGACATATTTGTCTACAATACACAAATCTCAATATCGCATGAACCGTTTGGGATATCAGAGTTCTGTAAATGGTATCTGAGAGGCAATCCCGCCCCAGAGCAGGCGATCTAAATGCTGAAATCGGACCCTAATCCCATCATCTATCAGTAAATCATGGAAATAGTGTTTAGTGTGCAGATTTGCAATAATAGAAATGTTAATATGTCCACTAACGATTATTATGCTGAAATTTATAAAAATTAGTTTCATAAATTTCTACATTCAGTCAAGCAATTAAAAGTATTATGTATGCCTTATAATACTTCTGCTGTCAATTTTAGAGGTGTTGCTAAAAGAGTTGCATACCAGCAACAGCCGAATGCAACACAGTTTAAAATTGATAGCAGCTAGTCAACAAACAAGACATTGAATATTGTAGACTGGACATTCAGCATTAAAAGGTATACAGTCTACTTATTGTCCATTAAAGGCCAGACTTGTGCCATAATTATGCCTATTGTCCAGTAATCTGCCCAATCAACAAGAATGGACTACAAATAGTGAGGCAGGTGTGCAATTAGCAGGGCATAAGTTAGTTTCTACAAGTTTATACCTTGATAAAAGAATACTTACTGAATCAGATGTAAACATGTCACAGATGGAATTTTCCTGTATGCCTTATATTATAATTTATGTAATGTTTGACCAACTGCTATTAACCCTTTCATTCTCTAAGTAACATAAACAATATATACTGACCATATTGGTATCCATGTGGACTCTGATGATTAATTGCTAAAGTAATTTGACTCAGGGTTGTTGCTGTCTAAACAGCAACCCCTTTTGATAAAATTATTTTCAAAATAATCATCCAAATTCACAGGGAATTACTTGAGTAATAATCAGATTCTGGAACTTGGTAATGAAAGGGGCAATTAATTATTTCTATTAAGGCTCTCTACTTGCTGTTATGTAAAAGCTATTTCTGTTTATTGACATGGCGATGAATGGGTACATTTCTGTATAAATGTGAGATGAAATTTGTGTACAATGGGAGGGCGATAGACAGAAGATAGAGTGTGGCGTCTAGCGGAACCACACTAGAAAGACTGAATAAAAATTGTAACTGCTGAATGTATACGTACATGAGGTTAGATGATTATTGAAGAATGAAATTTTACTGAAAAACAAGCTATTTAACATTTAGTCTGAGTTGTTGTTCATATTTAAGAAGTAAGCAACCAGCTGTTGGGCTGTCAATCAATCAGCCAACAAGTAGTACTCAGTCAATCGGTCAGTGACTGAGTCAGCCAGCAATCAGCCTGCTTACTAGACTGTTAATTGCGCTAACAGTCAATCAGCCAGTCCATCAGTCAGTTCATCACAGTCATACTAAGATAGACATTTATATCAGTCCATTGGGCAGTCGTTCCATCTGCTGACCTACGGTTAGAGCGAAGTCCCCCCGGACAGAAAACTCATTACGATATTAGTAAGCAATAGTAGCCTCTGGTATCTAGGGAGGTAAAAAATGTCAACCCTCTGACAGGGACAGAAGTAAGAATTCTCATGATGCCAAATAATTATTTTTATTCAGCATTTTCTCAAAACCTCGACACTGAACCAAAGATTTTTTTGCCCAACTTGCGGGTCAACAGATCCTAGAAATATGTTAGTTTTCAAGATGATCCGGGAAAAATCCTAGGAGTAGTCGCTGACTGAATATTGCTCCCATACATTCCCTATGGGACATGTTGGGAACGGAAATGCAGCATTCTGAAAGGTTAACATGTTCGCTAATGATTTTATTTTATTAATCCATAGTGGTATAATGTATCTACGTATATGACAAATATCAAGCATCTGACCAACCTAGAAATATGAATTATCTTGATTCCCAAAAATTGGGCTTATGCCAGATTTTCTCAAAAACGGTTTAGCGTAGGAAAAAAATATTTTGGGTCACGACATGCTAGATCTTTTTCCAGTTTCAAGATGATAGAGGCAAAACTCTAGGAGCAGTCAGTATCCGAATATTGCTCTCATGCATTTCCTATGGGGACACGGAAATGCAGAGTTCTGAATGGTTAACATGTTCGCTAATGATTTTATTTCAGTATCAAGAGTAGTATAATACATCTACGTATATGCCAAATCTCAACCATCTGACCGCCATAGAAATATGAAGTATCTTGATTCCAAAAAATTTGGCTTATGCCGGATTTTCTCCAAATCTAGTCACCATACCAAAAATATTTACCCAAAAAATATTTTGGGTGGAGATGCAGGCGAACACATGCTAGAAGTTTGTGAAGTTTCAAGATGATTGAGGAAAAACTCTAGGAATAGTCGCTGTCCGAATAATGCTCCCATACATTTTCTATGGGACGTTTTGCCCGCGAAAATGCTGATATCTCGGAAACCACACACGCGATCGAGAAGAAAAGTAATAGCAAAACTAGATCCCAATTGGTACTACAAATTGACCACGTTTGAAGTTGATCAGATCAAAACTATAGGAGATAGTTTGTGAAAATCTGTGAGAATAATAACAAGAGACCCAAGGGGCCTGTATCGCTCACCTGGACCATAGGCATTTCAAATAGAATGCTCTTTATCAACAAGATGGCCACCAAACAGTTTATCCGACAGTTTAAAAAATTACACATTTGAGATCAGAATACCCCAAAACACATATAAAACCAATTTCGGCCTCAAAGTCCATCCCCAAAATAATCCAATATGGACACCAAACATGCTATATTTTGATTGACCCATGGTGTCCAGGTTTTTTGATGGATCAACTTCCCTTGAACAAACTTTAATGGCCCTTGGTCCCTAATCATATCTGCCAAATTTCGGCCCGTTCTGGAGAAGTAATTTTTGCTACAACTAGGTCAACCAAGATGGCCGCCGAACCATTTGACCAATCAAGTTCTATTGAACAAACTTGGTTTAACACTTGTCCTAAATCATATTTCATGAGGTTTGCATCAATCCCCCACGCGGTTTCGGAGAAGAAGAATTTTAAAGACGTTTCTCAAAATCGGCCAAAATCCAAGATGGCCCCTGGCCCAATTGGACGATCGGCTTCGTTTGAACAAACTTGAATCTCTATGCCCGATGGATGCTTCCTGCAAAATATAATTGAAATCGGCCCAGTAGTTCTCGAGAAAACATTTTAAATTTCCCATTGCTTTAGTATGGGAGTTTTTGGTGGGAAAATGATCCAAGATGGCCACCAAACCGTTTAAACGGCAGTTTCAAAAATTGCAAATTTGTGATCAGAATACCGCAAAACACATACAAAACCAATTTCAAAATCCATTAAATAAAAAAATCCAATATGGCCACCAAATATGCTTTATTTTGATTGCCCCATGGCGGCCATGTTTTTTGACGGATCAGCTTCTCTTGAACAAACCTTAATGGCGCTTAGGCCCTAATATCTGCCAAATTTCGGCCTGATCGCTTGAGTGGTTCTGAAGAAGTCATTTTTGCTACAACTAGGTCAACCAAGATGGCCGCCGAACCATTTGACCAATCAAGTTCCCTTGAACAAACTTGGTTCAGCTCTTGCCCTAGATCATATTTCATGAGATTTCCATCAATCCCCTAAGCGGTTTCGGAGATTTTTAAAAACATTTCCTAAAATTGGCCAAAATCCAAGATGGCCACCGCCCCATTGGCCGATCGGGTTCATTTGACCAAACTTGGATCCCTATGCCCTAAGGATGCTTCCTGCCAAATATAACTGAAATCGTCCAAGGGATTCTTGAGAAGTCGTTTAAAGGAAAAGTTGACGGACGACGGACGGATGAAGGACGGTTGCCACGGCATAAGCTCACTTCACCTTTCAGGCCAGGTGAGCTAATAATAATAAGAATAAAGATCCTGAGAAAAAACAATAATCTGCAATAGATCGCAGATTAATTACTTTGACTGCCATATATAATATATAATAACCAATAATGTTTCTCTGATTAGGAACAAAAATCCCTTATTATATGCTCTTGCCTCTCATCCTCCACATCGATAAATCTCAGAACGGAGACCATTAAATTCACAACTCATGTGGTAGAATAAAGAGAAAGTTAAATTTGGTTGAAGTATGTTCAGGTTGTAATCTAATATAAATGACAAATCCTGACAAACTGAGCTACAACTGACTAGGGTATTAAACACAAAAACCCCACCTTGTCAGACCAGACTTTTGTACTAGGCCATAGAGACTTTGAGCTGCATCATATTAGCATATGAAGCCAGGTATTCAAAACTGATCAGAACTGATATGGCAGCGCCGTGCCACCTCGCGAGGGGGCCTTCGCAAGGCGTCCTTTCAGCTGAATGGACGTCTCTGCCGCAGTGACCATATCAACGATATCTGGACTGAATGAGAAGCTTGGCGGGCCACGGATGCTGCTACTACCCCCTGTAGCAGCTGGGAAACGTGCGAGAGAGCCGAGATGGCTCCTCTCGTACTTTCTTCCGTGTCCCACAGTGAGGAATTTGCGTTGCGCAGGGCGCCAGCGCACAAGGGTCCCGTGTCAGACTGGGACCCAGGCCGCGTGTCTTCACCCAAAGCCGCACGGTCATCCGTGCATGACTTTGGGATGACGCCATACTTCTGATACAGATCAGAACTGATATGGCAGCACCGTGCCACCTCACGAGGGGCCTTCGCAGTGTCCTTTCGGCTGAATGGATGTCTCTGCCGCAGCGAACATATCAACGATATGCTCCGCATACGGCAGAGATGGCATGGTGCTCGTCACCGGCTTCTCTCCCAACCATGTGCGCTGGTCCCGCTTGGAGGCCAGTGGATCCACCAGGAGTTCCGGCTTGATGCCCACCAGCCATTGCCAAGCCAGTCCTCCTCGGTGGCCACCTGTGAATGTTCGATGAGCCTAGGGCCTTCGTCGTCCTCAACCACATTCACTGGTGGGGTAATGCCCGGGGCTGAAGATACTTCTGGATAGCCAGGGAAGCCATACGGACCCGCAAGGGCCGGCATGGCTTGCGCCATGGCTATTCCAGGAGCCGGATCTACGGCGTCATGGGGGGGGGGCTAAATGCATGACATCATAGTCTGGGCCTTCCTCACGGCAACTCTCGGAAAGCCGAGGATACGGTATGGACGGCCATCGGCTAGCCAGCCTAGCCGTTGAGCCGTGAAACCTACTCCCGAATAAGTAGTTCCATCGAAAAGGTCACCCATGGGCCCCCTGTGGGGGCCCATGGGTATCCATTTCCGTGGCCATCGGCTCATTGGTGGGCCATAACAGTGTCCTCTTCTTCCTGCCCAGAAAGATTAGACAGCAAGCTTGAAAAAGGATCAAACTCGGCCTGAGCAGGAGGGGTATCGCGTGAGGCACTGATACCCTTAGCCTGCTCTAGAGCATTCGATAAGCGAACTCCCGGGTCCACGGGCGAGGAAAGACTCAGCGCCGCACCAACAGGAGCCATCTCTGGGTCTATAATGAAAACTGGCTTACTAAGAGAACCAGACCTAGAGATGGGAACACTCTGTCCCGGAGAAAATGAGGAAGACAATGACTTACCACACTCATTTTCCAGATGCCTCTTCTTGTCTGTGCCCGGTCCTTCACGTGCTGATTTAAAAAATCAGTCATAACCTCCCCCGGCCATGACTCACACACATGGCAATTTAGAAGGGCGGGGGGGGGGGGGGCGCATGTACTGCACTTAGTGCAGTCATGAGGGAAAAAACAGGCCTTCATAAAACGGTGGCAGGCAAGGCATTTGTTCTCAATTACCCTCTGAAATGACACAAACGGAAACGATTAAGTTTTAGTTATGACGAACCAAAAAACCAATTGCAGAAGGCTAATAAGTTCCTATACGGAAAACTTTGACCATCAGATGAAAGATAAGCCAGGGCCATAGAGGATAACTATGGGCATGACTGAATGTAAACAAATCCTAAAAACTTCTTATTCTTCTTAAAGAAGACAAGGGAGACATTAGAATTTGAACTTGAATACTTGAGAGGCGATTTTAGACTCGACAGCTCAATATAAAGATTCATTAGTAGTTGAACTTTATAAACACAATGAACCTATGCAAACCATCAAGAGAGATAAATAACTCAACACTCAGTCTTAAAATTTCCAAATATATTTAGAAATAAAATGACTGAAAATTTTTCCCTCTCCGTACTAAACCTCAGAAGAAAACTGAAGAATGAGTGAAGTCTGATGAACAACAACAGGAATACCTGATCCTGAATCCAAAACCCTGTGGTGGGGGCAGAATGCGGAAAAATTACTTCTTATGGTAATAATTCCCTCTGCAAACTCATAATAAATTATTTGGACCGAGAAACCAAGTATAAATATTGTTCAAATATAGGATACACTTCAGAAATCAGCTCATGTGTCTGAAAATACAAAGCACAACATGCCTTAGCTAACATAGAGGCCTCCCCCAAAAGGAGCTAGCCTAATAAAGACGTATTCACGAGCGAATCCCGGAAATACCATCCGAGTCAACACGCAAATTCTTTATCAATAAATTTACTAAAGTACACCTGATGGCTTGGACTGGGAGCATACTCCGGCGACTTGGCAGCATCAGACATACTAATATTAGTCAAAATAAAGTTCCAAAACAACTTAAAGCTTCAAAAAGATCGAAAGCAAAAGCAAGGCTAGAAAGCATGTTGCAATGACAGGTGAATATTTTAAAAAGAGAATGAAACAGCCCGCGCATGCACGAGTTTGGGCCACACATCCGCTGGACTGTCAGTTTATAGTAACTTGCCCCGTATTTTTGAAGCTAGGTCGATATTTGGGAAATATCATAGAGTATCAGGTGGTAAGTATACTCTTGATGTGATATAATCATTTTGTTTTCTAATAATAGCAAGATTGGTACTGGTTACGATATCGTGAGCAATAGAAAAATTGAGCACATACCTAGTTTTATCACAATAATCAGGATCGCAAGGAAGAACTTGTATAATTTTAAAGGGCAGTTGATCAATTCAATAAATTTCTTAATCAGTTAGTGAAGAAAGTGTAAATTTGGAAACAAGTTTGCTGAGAACTGTTGTTGTCTTCCAGTAACTTTGCTTAACCCTTTCACCGACAAATTCCCTGTAACTCAATTACAGGGATACATTGTAACACACACAAAAGGTGTAAAATATTTCGCGATTAATATGACTGGAAGCTATTGCAGTGTGTCATTTCAATATATATATATATATATATATATATATATATATATATTTATATAAATATATATTTGGTCTAAAACTAGCTGAAAATGCATTTTCATTGGCTGATTGCTTTATAATTGATTCTAATTTAAAGACCCACATACATGTACATGACCGACTAAAAGTAGGATGTTTGAAATACATTGTTTTTAATTGAATACTTTTAGAGGCTTAAATATTATGTACTTCAATATAATGTAATGAAAAAGTTTAACATATGATTTCATTTCATAATAACAATTAATAATTTTTTAATTGCTAATTTAAATTAGAGAAAGTTCCTAATTCAACTTCACAACTAAAAAAATTAGAATAATTTATAAGGAATGAAATCATTATATGTTGAGATTTATTTTGTTTCATTACATTGGGGTACACAGTCAGTTAAGATTTATTTTCAAGCATTCTGGTGTGAATGTTAGCCTTTAACCCATTCATGGTCACACCAGCTTTTGCAGTGATTTTGATAAATATCCGTTTGAAAGCCAAGATACTATTTTTTGAAAATTCACTACAGGAATGACTGGCTCGATAAATGAGTCTTTCTAGCAGTAAATTTTCATAAACAGTCTTCTCTTGGCCTGTCATTGAGCAAAAATTAAAATTTTCTTGAAGAACCTTGACCACTAAAGAGCTAAGAAAAACTAGATTGTTAATAACGTACTGCATCACAGAGAGCAAACCCAACATTAACCCTTTAGCCTTCGAATTTGTTCGCGAAAATTTAAATTTTCTCATAGAAAATATCTATTTACAGACAAGACTATTTTTGAAAATTTACCACTTGAATGTGTTGTAATAATAAGCTTCATATTGATAATTACTACTAATTAATTCATCAAAATACAAAATTTTATTGCTGTTTAACATGTAATGATGTATATATATATATATATATATATATATATATATATATATATATATATATATATATATATATATATATATATATTAGAGCTGGGCGGTATTGATATTTACATGACGGTATCGGTACCATGAAAAAATAAACCCGCGGTACCACGGCATACCGTCATCTGAGCTTGAGGCATGCCACGAAATTAGAACAATTTTTTCCCATTTCCTTTTCACTTCCATCTCCAATCAAAGGTAAATATAGGTAAAATAAATAAATCGGCTTCCTGATTTAGAGAAGAAAAACATGGCTATTGCGACTGTTTAGTTTCACGATTTTATTAGGTCACTATTTTTATTGACGTAATATCATTCACGGGAATATCGGTCAAAGGGTGTGGTCGACTCGCTAACTATAACCCGCTGTTTGAGACATTGGGGTGCACTATTTTCAATCTGGATTGTTCTTGCTATTAATGCCAGCAAACGGTAAATTTTATTTTGGCAGTCGAGCACTTTGATAAACAGAGTCCAGACAAAATCCGCGAGTATTTAAACGGGGCGAGTGTTGTACTCTTTTATTTCTGTTGGAGTCATATATTCTGTTACTCGCGAAAACAGGCCTATACACTAAACGAAATCTAGGATTTCTTTTTTCACGAGAGAGTTGATACTTACCTCCCTAATACTTTTGATATTGCTAAATATCGGCTTTCACTCAATAAAACACTCAGATTAAAAACAGTTAGGTGCCCCTACTGGGCAGGGAGTCAGAGGTAGTCCGGCGGATGGTCGCCCCACCACCGCGCATGCGCCGACTACTACTTCCTCTGGCTCATTTATTGGCTAACACATGCAACTACCAAGAGCCTGAAGACCGAGCCTCTGTGGGGCGGAGAGGCCGGGTCAGTATCTAGGGAGGTAAGTATCAACTCTCTCGTGAAAAAAGAAATCCTAGATTTCGTTTATTTCACATCAAGAGTATACTTACCTCCCTAATACTTTTGATATTGCCAGAATTCGAAAGTGAATCTGGCGGGAGGGAGGCGAGGTCAAAAGACCAGCTCTTCCCTATACGCTTTCAAGCGTTTAATGCACTTATGACGTCTGAAACTGTGTGAAAACACAGTCAGGATTTGATAAACCATCGGATAACACAACCGATGCCTGAGAGATGACCGATTTGTCATATGCGCTCCCCCCCCTCCCTTGGGAGGAAGATTAAATGACCTCAATGTCCTACACGCTCTCTTCGTACTAGTGCTAAGTACTATAGGACAGAGACGAAAAGGCTCCATTTTCGCATACTCTCTCTAAAGAACCACAACCCACATAAACCATCACCATATTAATAACACTGGGTAACGTGACAATACAAAACAATGAACAACACATGAACAAGACTGACCTTGTTGTACCAGGAAGCTGTCATCATGAATCCAGTAGAGAAGGATGATACAGTCCCGACAAGTGGTTGTCACCGTCGCTGAATGGCGAAGTATATAAGCAATGCGGAGGCACTCTTCACAAACATAAAGCGGTTATTGTTTCAAAATCGACAAGGCGAGAGGGTTAGAGGTGTCACGGAGGTAATGGTCTGTAAAACTTGACTCACAGTGCCACTGGGCCACTGACATATCATCCACAGGGACCCCATTAAAAAGGGCAGTGGATGTCACGACACCGCGGACACTGTGAGCCTTGGCCACGTCAACCTGTCGCCCGGTGGCGGATTTGTGACAAAATTGAATACATTCCACAATCCACCTAGAAATGGTGTCCTTAGACGCCCTACCATGGGGTTCAATATATGACAACCATAACGCTGACTGGTCGGTACGCCACTCCGAAGTACGCTGTTTGTACCGGAGCAGCGCCCGTACGGGGCACCATACTTTAGAATTAGGATCATATCTAGTTAAAGATGGCAAAAAAATAGGCTGACCTGGATATTTCAATGACTGATTTTTAGACAAGAAATTAATCCTAGGTAGAAGCTTAAGGCCTTCCCCTGTAACCACAAAACGGTCAACCTCGGCTGATAAGGCGTGAATTTCACTCCTACGCCTCGCCGAGGCCGCAGCAATTAAAAATACAGTTTTAAGAGTTAACATTTTCATAGAAATGGAACTAAGTGGTTCAAAAGGCTTATCACCTAGTACCTGGAGCACCAGTGATAAACTCCAAGACGGAATCAGTGGAGGATTCCTTGGTCTTAGATTGCCCATGCCTTTAATTAATACATTTAATGTACTTACTTCATCACTCCCCCTATTAGCCAAGCAAGGAATAACAGTCATTAAAGCTGACTTATAACCAGCAATAGAGTTAGGCTTGAGGCTATAGGCATCATATAGGTGACAGAGGAAATCAGCCACTACCTGAATAGATGATTCCATTGGATCAATACATCTTTTTGAGCACCATTCTGCAAATCTGTTGATTTTATAATTATATGCTCTGGAGGTTGACCCCCTCCTGGCTTTGGCCATAAACATGGCCGCTTGCTCAGAAAAGCCCTCCTTAATTCTAGATTCCTTGACAACATCCACGCAGTCAATCGGAACATTGACGGATTGTCGTGAAGGGCCTTGCCCTGGAAGATAAGGTTGTCCATCAGAGGCAGCGGAACCGGATTGCAGACCAGAAGGTCCAGCAGATCCGTATACCACGATCGGCTTGGCCAATCCGGGGCGATCAGAAGCACTTGGCACTCCTGCTGCCTGATTTTCTGAAGCACCTTTGGAATCAGGATTGCGGGGGGGAATGCGTATGCATACATTCCCTCCCAGCTGATAGCTAACGCATCTGTTGCGAAAGCGCTTGGGTCTGGAATCGGAGAGACGTACGTCGTCATCTTCGCATTCTTCTTCATCGCGAACAAATCTATGTTGGGTTTCCCCCAATGGTCGAACAGACGATCCGCCACACATTGATTTAGTTGCCATTCCGTGGGTAAAACACTCATCCTTCGGCCCATGAGTCTGCTAGCAGATTTAACCTCCCCGGAATATGAACTGCTTTCAAGGTGATCCCATGATCCAGGCACCAACAAAGCAGTTTCCATGTCATCATACAGAGACTGGGCGACTTCGTTCCGCCCTGGCGGTTTATGTAAGTCACTACTGTTGAGTTGTCTGAACGAATTAGAACAATCTTGCCCTGAACTTTCTGTAAGAAATGTTCCAGGCCCAGGACTACTGCTCTTAGCTCTAGTAGATTGATATGTTCCTTGGACTGATCCAGATCCCAAAGCCCTGATACTGTGGACTCTTCCAGACAAGCTCCCCACCCCTCCATCGATGCATCTGTATACACAGTCACCTGAGGGTGGGGAGGGGTTAGCAAAACCCCCGGCAAGAGATTCTCTGTATTCAACCACCATTGCAGGTGGTGAATCAGAGGCGCCAACACCGACACGTTCGAGTCCAGCGAACCTGAACTCTGGGTCCACTGTGTCATGAGAAACAACTGGATCGGGCGCCTGCGCAAGGCGGCCTGCGGAATGACTGGTTCCAAAGAAACCATCAAGCCCAGCATTCTCAAGTAAACCCGTGCCAGGACATGACGACTGTCGCACACCGACTGAATTACCGAGATGAGTATTTGAACCCTCTCCTGAGTGGGGTACACATACCCCGTCTCCAGATCGAAGAACATGCCCAGGTAAACAAACTTCTGGGATGGAGTTAGCTCTGATTTCGGGAAATTGATCACCCAGCCCAAGTCCGAGAGAGTTTTCAAAACAATCTCCAGATTGGCTGACAACGATTCCCGGGTGTGTGCTTTCAACAGCCAGTCGTCTATGTACGTGTGGACTGCTATGCTTCTCCTGCGGAGGTATGCAGTGATCGCGAGAACCACACGGGTGAAGACCCGAGGAGCCGTGGAAATTCCGAAGGGTAACACCCTGAATTCCCACCGCCGGCCCTGAAATGCAAACCTCAGGAAGCGACGGAAACTCCTCTCTATGGGAATGTGGAAATAAGCATCCTTCAAATCTATCGACGCTGTCCACATTCCTCGCTCTAACCCCGCCAACACCGAGCGCACAGTCTCCATCTTGAAACTGGGTGTCTCGATGAACTTGTTCAACGGCTTGAGGTTGAGAATCGGCCTCAACCATCCGGTGTTTTTTGTTACCAAGAACAGGGTTGAATAGAAGCCCGGGCACCTCTGTGCCGGCTGAATGGCTTCTTTTAGTATGAGGGAATTTATTTCCTCCTCTATACACAACCTCTGATCCGGATCCCGTGGAATGGGAGTCCAGATCGGCGCGAGAGACAGTCGCGATGGCGGGCCTGTCACCCAGTCGGGACGATACCCGACCGAAAACCATCGCAAGACTAAACGGTCCTGAGTCAACCGCTTCCACTCTGGCAAGCGGGCGGCCAAACGGCCACCCACCGGTCCACCTAGGGATAGAGGTGGACATAAGGAGGGCCAGAGTGGCACTGTTCTCTCGGCCTGAAACACCGGAGTGGTTCCCACCGCGGTAACCAGGCCATCAGGCCCGATTACCGCGACCAGATCCCCGCGCGCCCCGCCCAGCGCCGCGCGCACCACGGTGCGCGGGCGGCTGTCTGGCTGGGTGCGGCTGGGGAGCCTGCGCCCCCCTCGCTGCTGGCCGAATCGCCCGTGGCCTAGGCCTACGTTGCGACGGTGGCTGGCCTCTGACCTGGCCAGCACCACCTCGAGCCTGCAGAGGATGATACGCAGGGGGTGCCGCGCGAACACGCTCCCGCCGGAGCACCTCAAATTGTTCCCGCAGCGCCCTCTGGTTATTAACCAGAGTGACCGTCTCCTGGAGGTGCCTGCATCCCTCACCTCCAAAGAGACCAGGACCTGTCATAGGCGTCCGCAGCAGCCTATTATACAGGTCCTGGGACGGGCACAGATTGTCAAGCGCAAACGTGCGCCTCGCCCGGACACTTCTGGTTACCGCCCGCGTCAAACAGTCCAAAGCCAGGTTGATACCATCCTGAATGGCTCTCTGGACTGTTACCGGGCTTGGTTGGCGTGATGCGGAAGCCGCTACCACCCCCTGTAGCAGCTGGGAGACGTGGGACAGAGCGGCAATCGACGCCCTCCCACTCTCCTCCGCATCCCGCAGCGCGGCATTCGCCGAACGCAACGCGTTCGAGCACAAGACTCCCGTGTCAGAACGGGAGCCCGGCCGCGCATCTTCGCCCAAAGCCGCGCGATCATCAACGCTTGGCTTCGGCACCACACCGTACCGCTGGTAATCCAGGGGCACGATGCGGCACCGCTTCGCCACCTCGCGAGGGGCCTTCGCGAGACGTCCATTCACCTTAATGGACGCCTCTGCCGCTTCGAACATGTCCACGACATGCTCAGCAAGCGGCAGAGATGGCATAGCGGTAGCCGCCGGCCTACCAGCTAACCACGGCCTATGGTCACGCTGGCTAGCCGGCAGCTCCACGGGTAGATCGGGCCGAACACTTACCAGCCACTGGCAAGCGTCCGACCAATCCTCCTCCGTGGCTAACTGCGAGCGCTCTACTAGACGAGGGCCTTCGTCTTCCTCCAGAGCACTCGCAGTTGATGTCGACGGCGGGTAAGCTGATACCCCTGGCAAGCCTGGAAAAGCATGCGGGCCCGAGAGAGCAGGCATGCTAAATTCCGCGGCTTGACCAGGAGCAGGCGCCGTGGCAGAGCGTGGGGTAAACACCGCTCTACCACGGGCCTGACCAGCACCAGCAATACCATCGGCAAGCCGAGGTATGCGGTATCCGTGGTCAACAGCACCGCCCGGGGACACCCTCTGGACCGTGAAATCTACTCCTGCGTGAGTAGAACCATGGAACACGTCGCCTGCATTCCCCGCGAGGGGTGCACAGACGTCGTATTCCATGGCCACGTCCTCAGAAGGCGACCCCAGCAGGAGATCCTCTTCTTCCTGGCCAGAAAGATTAGACTCCGGGTCAGCAAAGAGAGCTAACCCGGACTGGCCAGGAAAGGTGCCATAGGAGGCTTTGACACCTTCGGCGCGCGGATACCCGGGGTCTGATGAGCAGACCGCGGGTCCCAGCAACAACCGCTGTCCACGGCCCCTCGGCGCGGCGCCATGCCTGCTGCCAGGGCCTTGGACTGCCCCCAACAAAGGGGCCACCTCTGAATCCACAACCGGACCGGACCTAAAGAGACCGGATTCAGAGGCGGGGATCACCTGCTCGTAAGCAGATGCCGAGGACAACAAAGGAGCTGGCCCAGGGAGCATGCCACGAAGCAACTCTGGGACCAGATCCTTTATTGTCCTCTGCATCTCTTGCAACATTTCGGACCTGAAGGCCTCCATATCCACCGCGGATGAGGCCTTCTTCTTACCCTTCTTACAAACTTTCTCCTTCTTCTTCCTCTCTTCCTCCATCACCTTCTCCCTTGCCTGCAATGCGAGAAAATCAGACATTAATTCGCCCCCCCACTGCTTACATACGTCGCACTTCAGCAACGGTCCACAGGGACTGCAGCTGAAGCACAAGTGCGGAACGAAGCGGCTTTTAAGAAACCTCCCGCAGGACGGGCAACCAGGTCTCTGAAACAGGACAAAGGACAGGGACAATGAGCAAGATAGTTAAGGTTAGCGAACTCAAAACCAACTAAAAAGAGAGGGACAGGATCATCAAGATCGGAAATCAAGAAGAACCAGCCATGGACAAAACGTTAATTGTTAATAAAAGGCCAAGGCCGATTATGACGTCATCACTCTCGTGACCAAATTAATCGATCCGCAACAAGCACCAAGTGCAAGAACGAATTGTATAAGTAACCGGAACATTTCCGTTGAATTGGCATTTCGAGTACACAACAATCAGATATACAGAGATAACTCCTTCCAATTCTAGCATTGGCAAAAAAGGAAATTATCTCCCCTTTTGTTTATCAATAATTAGATACCTGACCCTTGTATAGACAAACCATCCAACGTGATGAACCGGAGAACTCCACCATATTACGCCTCTACATCCTCTCCACCTAAGGGGAAGGAATTGGAGCAAGAGGGCAAAGTGAGAAGACCTTTATAACAGGCCTCCAACTCACTGAACATAGATTTTTTGGTTAGATAACCTAACAGTATTAGTAGGAAATGGAACCGTGGTGGAGAGAAAACATATCCTCTTGTGCCGAGAAGTCCATCAAAGCGTCTATGCGATACCTGTGGACAAAACACAAAGAGAAATGAGACATATGAAGCACCATGTTGTAAAAAACCAACATAATCAGGCGCTAATCACGGTAAGCGCGAGTCCCGGAAATACATTAAACCGGAACAAAACACGCTAGCATATCAAAGAATTCACCTGATAAAGAGATCCCGCTCCTTCTAAAGGCGAATCCTCCCTTTCCGACATGCTTCCACCGTACAAGAATCGTCAAATGTGAGTAAAAAACAAGGTAACGCGCAGAAAAGTATAGAGAACACAAAACCGCATGTAACCCTTTGCCAATAAATGAGCAAAGAGGAAGTAGTAGTCGGCGCATGCGCGGTGGTGGGGCGACCATCCGCCGGACTACCTCTGACTCCCTGCCCAGTAGGGGCACCTAACTGTTTTTAATCTGAGTGTTTTATTGAGTGAAAGCCGATATTTAGCAATATCAAAAGTATTAGGGAGGTAAGTATACTCTTGATGTGAAAATACATATAACACGACATTGAATATAGCCGATTCCAAAGCTTCTGATAATTACCGAGTACCCGATGTGCAGACTCATTACTCGCCATGCTTCACGTGAACAATGCATGTAAAAAGCTATTTCCGCGAACCTCCGACGTGTAACCAGTTGAAAAATTAATTACAAAAACTAAAACACTATAATTTTTAGGTGTCATTACTTAAACTGGATTTAATCCGTAAAGAAATTTCTTAAAACAAGCCAGAAAAATAAAAAATAACGACTTCAACGCTGCTCATTGTTAATAAATTAGCACGTGATCAAAATGGCGCGAGCAAATACTACGTTTTAGTAAATTTTGATTGATAAATTCAGGATAGTAATGTATTTTCCCACGGTCTAGTTCATGAACAACCAATCAGACACGCCTTTGCGAGATTGCTGTTGTGTTTGAATAGCACACAGTTTGTATGTTATTTTGTTATTCTAGCGTGTTTGTTCGCTGACAAAATGCTTGGAGTAATAAATTACAAATAATAGAAATGGGAATAGGGAATATATTATAGTGTAATTACTACCGGCGGACGGCCAGAGAATGAGTTTAGATGTTTTAAATAAAGCAATTTTACCGTGAGACTTTCAAGACGTATGTTTGACATACAATTCTGCCTGTCATTATTTTGTAATTGATGTCTTGATGTTTGTTTTTACAACAACCCTTTCACCTCAACTTGGCTAATAGTTAGGGATGCCTGTATTTTTGGCACTATTAGCACGTATTTACCCTTGGTCAAGTCAGATTTTATGAATATATTTCTCAAATATTGCTCAAACATTATGGACGGTATTCACGGTATTTGGAAATGTCAATGGTCACGGTTCACGGTATACTGCGGTCCTCACGGTACTACCGTCAGACCGCCCAGCTCTAATATATATATATATATATATATATATATATATATATATATATATATATATATATATATATATATATATATTGATCAAATTAATTCATTAAGTAATATTTTTGATTGGTATCTAATACCATGATTTTGCTATATTTATTGATCACAATTAATTGATAAGAATTAAGAAATAATGATTAATTAAGGGATAAATTTCAGAATGTTTGGATGATTGATAGCTTACACTATAATATAAACTCTCAAAATATATTGAGCTATTTCTGTATTTGTGGGGAATTCAACAACAAGATGCTATACTAAAATGCTTGGTTGGTTGGTCATCGCATGCTGAGCTGACGATCGAGAAATACTTGGGTAGAGCACACGATATGTTGCTAGAACGTGAAAACAAAACTCAGCTAACCACTGGTCAAAATGAGGCTCACTTCCAAATTAAGTCCAATCGCCAAGGTGAGTGAGGTCAGAGCTCGCTCACTCTCATGTAAGAGATTCAGGGAAAAACAGTCCCGCTTTGGGATCCAACAACACCAGTCGAAATTATTTTTGCTCTCTAAATTCAAGAAAATATTCAATCTTAAAATTAATCATTTTGCTTAGAAATTTTAGAGCCTTGCTTTGAGCAAAAAGCATTAAATTATTAAATTCAGTTAAAATCAAATCTAAATGATCATTTCAGCTATGTTGTCAGTCAATATCAAATAAATGGACTCAACAGTTCCACGTTAAAATATATCATCGTGTTCAAATCTTTGCTTTTCCAACCATCGCTGATCATCCATAATGGACCCGACTATATGAGGACGTAGGAAGTGTTGTGTGTGAAGGGCCTACCCCACCCTTCATACAACATATGACTGCCTCGGTTATTGAGCCAGTCATTGCAGTGATAACATTTTTTTAAATACTCTTCTCTTCGTCTGCAAATGGACATTTATCAAGACTACTGCAAAAGCCATTTTTGGCTGATATGAGTGTTAAAAGGTTAAGCGATATGGTCAGTTTAGAGATTAGGTGTTTTTTTGGTTTATAGATTGTTCAGTCTGGGGAGTCTGGATAATATAATACGGTTAACACAAAAAGATAAATATTAAATACTTACCAACTTCCTTTGTTTGGCAGGATGTGCTAACTGTCTTGCTGTCTCCGATTTTATTTCTTGATAAAATGGCAAACGTGTAATTTATTCCAGCTTCTAATGTTTCCAACTTGACTGTTCCTGGATGGCCTTTGCCAGGGTCTTGTTCAGATAGAGCTACATGGTGCCCATTATTTAGATAAGACAAGTGGAATGTCTGTACGAGTCCACCATCAAAGTGAGATACCCAAGAGACAACAGCTGTAGTGACATCACACACTGCTTCAAAATCTAAGGGAGGTTGTGGTTTATCTGAAAACATTCACCAAGAATTAACTCTGAATGAGATGATGTAATGGGCCTGTGACGCTCACCTGGACCATTAGCATTTGAACACTATGCATTGGATAATTTTCAGAAAATCCAAGATGGTCACCTTAATTCTGAATAGAAATCAAGAGGCTACCACCATAGGATCCTCCAGCCAAATTCACTTAAAATCTGCTGAGTGGTTTAGGAGGTGCATTTTAAAGGATTTCTGCATAATTTCGGAAAATCCAAGATGCCTGCCATAACAATTTATGAATCAAAATTCTCGCTTGAAGGCTACTGCGATAACATCATTCCAGTCAAGTTTCGTTGGAATTGGGCCATTGATTAAAGAGTACCTTAGCCCTTTAAATGGTTCTGGAAACTTTTTGGAAAATCCAAGATGGTTGCCAAAAAAAGACCAATCTACCATGGTAGAATTACTCCAGTCAAATTTGGTTAAAATCCACCACGTGGTTAAGAAGGAGATGCGTTTTGACAGTAAATCTTTCATAAAATCCAAGCATTTCCACACAAAAAAATGACCAAGGAAAATTGTGAATAGAAGTTCTGGATACAATCATCCTTCTAGCCTAATTTGATGGAAATCAGTCAAACAGATAGGGACTCACACCAGGAGAGGCATTTTGACAATTACCAGTAAATATTTAATAAAACCTAAGATTTTCACACAAAAAATTGATCAATCAAAATTCTGAATAGGTGTTCTAGAGCCTACTGTCATAGAATGCTTCCAGGCAAATTTGGTTGAAATCAACAAAGCGGTTAAGAAGATGCGCTTTGACAATTTCCAGTAAGTTTTTCATAAAATCTCAGATTTTCACCACAAACAATAACCTATCAAAATTCTGATAAGAAGTCTGCAGTCTACCACGACAGGGTCCCTCTAGCCAAATTTGGTTGAAATACATGTATGTTGAGCAACTAAAGAGAAGTAGCACTTTCAGAATTTCATAAAATCTCAGATTTTCACCCAAAAAATTGATCAATCAAAATTCTTAATAGACGTTATAGAACCTACCACCATAGAATCTGCATAGCCAAATTTGGCTGAAATGTGTCAAGGAGCTAAGGAGTTGTATTTTGACAATTTCCGTTAAGTTTTTCATAAAATCTAAGGTTTTCAACCAAAAAATTTTCCAATCAAAATTCTGAATGGGGGTCCCTCTAGCCAAATTTGGTTGTAGTATGCCAAGCAATTAAGGAGAAGCAATTTGATGGATGGATGAATGACAGACGAATCATGGATGTCTCCCATGGCATAAGCTCACTTGGCCCCTCAGCCAACTTGAACTAACAAGAGGCCCAAGGGGGCCTGTATCGCTCACCTGGACCATAGGCATTTCAACTAGAATGGTCATTAACAATAAGTAGAACTCTAATGAGTTGAGCAGGCTTGTAACAAGAAAACATGTTTCTTTATGTATCAACTTCTCTTGAACAAACTTTAATGGCCCTTAGTCATCAATATCATATCTCCCAAATTTCGGCCCAATCTGTTCAGTGGCTCTGGAGACGAAGTTGCTTTCATGAAAACCAGGTCATCCAGGATGGCCGCCCAACTGTTTGGCAAATCAAGTTCCCTTGAACAAACTTGGTTCAGCTCATGCTTTAAATGATATGTTATGAGTTTTGAATCAATAGCTCAAACAGGAAAGATTTTTAAATACATTTCTAAAAATCGACCAAAATACATGATGGCCGCCGGCAAAATTGGCCGATCAGCTTCGTTTGAACAAACTTAGATCTCCATGCGCTAAGGATGTTTCCTGCCAAATATAATTGAAATCGGCCCAGTAGTTCTCGAGAAGACATTTTAAATTTCCCATTGCTTTAGTATGGGAACTTTCTGTGGGAAAATTATCCAATATGGCCGGCAACCCGTTTATCCGACAGTTTAGAAAATTGCAAATCTGAAATCAGAATACCCAAAAACATATATAAAACCAATTTCGACCTCAAAATCCATCAAATAAAAAATCAAATATGGCCGCCAAACACGCTATATTTTGATTGACCCACGGTGGCCATGTTTTTTTACAGATCAACTTCCCTTGAACAAACTTTAATGGCCCTTATTCCACAATCATATCTCCCAAACTTCGGCCAGATCCCTTCAGCGGTTCCGGAGAAGTCGTTTTCGGGAAAACTAGGTCATCCAAGATGGCCGCCGAACCTTTCAGTCAATCAAGTCCTCCTGAACAAACTTGGCTTACGACTTTCCCTAGATGAGGTTTCATGAGTTTTGAATCAATTCCCCAAGCGGTTTCAGAGATTTTTTAAAGATGTTGCCTAAAATCAGACGAAATCCAAGATGGCCACTCGCCAAATTGGTAAATCGGCTTCATTCTAACCAACTTGGATCCCTATGCTCTAAGGATGCTTCCTGCCAAATATAATTGAAATTGGCCCAGTGGTTCTTGACAAGTCATTTAAAGGAAAAGTTGACGGACATGGACACACGATGGACGGTCGCCACGGCATAGGCTCACTTGGCCTTTCAGGCCACTTGAACTTATAATTAGCATATATGTAATCACTTTGTTTTTTTCCCAATTCTTATTCATTTATTTAGCCCTTACCACCCTGATGTCAAAATTTATAATTTTTTAAATTATAAATTCATTACAGTCATGAACCACTCACTCACAGTGGAAGCCTTGGCAAATATACAGTCACATTCATTTTGTATATCCATTAACAATTCTAATCAAAATGGTTGTCACGGTCAAGAACTTATCATGATCACTGACGTTTTATGAAAATGTTTGCAGATTTTACTGTCAAGTTATGATTATGCCACATATGTTACCAATTCTTAACATAAATCGTCTATGCTTCAATATGTAGCAGTGAATACAGTACATGATAGCATATGTCAGAAATAAAACAAATACGTCACATGTTAGCCAACATCCTAATCAAAATGACATGTCTGTCACAAAAGGGGCATTAGTCTGTCACGAAAATGTATGAATTGTATGCATGGTGAATTTATAATTTCATAAGCACCATGTTAAATATTATGAAACTAACTTGATTGGGATCTTAGTCAAATTAGTTTCAAAATAATCAATAGCCATCTTAAATAGTTAACTAGAAATTGAGATTATGGCATTTCAGAGTTCAAACTTTAAAATCGATTACAACGAAGGTAGAAAGTGGGCGGAGATTAGCTAGAAATTGGCGGGGCATAGCTAGCAATGGATCCTTCCATTGCTGCATTATAATGATTGAGTCACACATCACACATAAATATCAACACGCTCAGACACACAATAACGATGTCCTGTAGGTGCACACACAATAAATTTGTTATGATGGAAAAACTATCCGTGAAAATTAATATTTTGAAACTAAGGTAGCCAGAATGACAAACACAGATCACTGAAATCTATCTTCACATCTGCAGAATTAAAAATTATTGAGTCACTATAGTATTATGGGTAAGAATATTTTCAAATAGTCAAAATAATTCGCTTATTAGAAATGTATATTTACCATTTTGTATAAGGTGAGCAGAAAAACGTGGAATCTGCGAATGCATTTTCAGACCATTGTCTAGCATAGCATGATACACCGCGTAATCTTGTTCTTGAACAGAATGTATGGTCAGAATGGCTTCATATCCTGCAATGGTCACTGATGTTTCATAAAATGACCAACGCACATTTGTTGCTATAACTGTGTATGAGAACTTTATAAGATTGGCATCTAGTGAAGAATTTGATTCATCCTTATACCATGTGACATTAGGTTGAGGATTACCAATGAATTTCAAACTAAGTGTTGCTGTGGCATTCATTCCAGCACTGAAATTGCCTACTTCAACCAGCTGCGGAGCATCTGTTAAAGACAATAAATAAATAAAAATAAAATATAATAATAATAATAATAATAACAAGTGGCCCAAGGGCCTTAGCGCTCACCTGGACAATTAGCATTTGAACTATTAGCATTTGAAGACATAATACTTTAAATTCAGCAGCAACAAGACAAAAAATACAAAATTGGAAATCAGTACAAACAATAATGAGTTGGAAATTAATGATGGACGCTGACAACACAATCAGATTGAACCTTAGGTTCCATCCAGCAAATAAAACAAGCAATTAATGAGGCATAGCACTTTAAATAATTCCCGCCATTTTGTGGAAAATCCAAGATGGCCAATACAAAAAAAAAATAAAACAGTCAAAATTTTGTATAGAAGTTCTGAAGCATACCACTCTAGGGTACATCCAGCAGAGTTTGCTTGAAATTGGTCTAGTGGTTAATGATGAGTAGGCGTTTAATTGATTTCAAGAATTTTCGGAATATCTCAGAAACATTTACCAATCAGAATTCTGCATACAAATTCTGAAACCTATCATCCTAGTATTCTTCCAGCCAAGTAGTTAATAAGGAGTAGCATTTTAAACAATTTTCCACCATTTTTTCGGAAAATTCAAGATGGCCAGGAACAAAAATTTATCAATCAAAATTCTGTATACATTTTCTGAAGCATGCCACTCTAGGGTCCTTCCAAACAAGTTTGCTTGAAATCATGCAAGTGGTTAATGGGTTGTATGTAGCCTCTACACTGATTTCCAGAAATTTTCAGAAAATGCAAGATGGCCACCAAACCAATTGACCAATCAAAATTGTGTATACATGTTCTGAAACCTACCACCCCAGTCTCCTTCCAGCCAAGTCTCGTTGAAATCGCTCAAGTGGTTAATGAGGAGTAGCATTTTAACTGATTTCGCAA
>JAVVLW010001923.1:0-25000 GCA_034401795.1 Chaetoderma sp. LZ-2023a
TGTAATGACTGCTCGGTGTAGCGTGGATCGCCCTGTCGGGTATGAACCGGCCCAGTCCATCTGAGTGCGAAACGCCCCGACCTGGGATCCTCCAAGCTCACCCCCACCCCCTGGGTAGTTTAAAACAGGTGCATATAGCTGTACAATAGAGCCTCAGAATATCAGAGTCCGTGAGATGGGCCATGAGAGATAGCCTACATACATGTGTTAGCATGTTGAGAATGGCAACTTATGTTTATACTTTGCCTGTTAACCTAATTCGGTTAAGTCGTTCGGTCTGTTGGTCTATCTGTCAGTCATCCTATCTGTCATTCAGGCAGTCATGCGATATATCACTCATGCAGTCCGCCAGTCTGCCACTCGTGCAGTCATCTGATTTGTCACTCATGCAGTCATCTGGTCTGTCACACATGCAGTGATCCGATCTGTCACTCATGCAGTTGGTCGGGCAGCCGGTTGGTCGCTCATTCGGTCGGCCAATGGATTTATCAGTTGGTGGGTGGGTGGTTTGGTCTGTCATCATGTCTGTCAGTCCGTCACTCATGCAGTCATCCGATCTGTCACTCATGCAGTCCGCCACTCATACAGTCAGTTATGTAGTTGCTCACTCATATAGTCGATAGGTCGGTCGCTGATGTGGTCGGTCAGTCAGTCACGCATGCAGTTAGCTGATCTGTCACTCATGCATTCGGTCAGTCCATCGCTCAAGCAATCGGTCGGTCTGTCTGCGAAGGGTAGTTTGGTCTGTCAGCCTGTCCGTCAGTCCATCATTTATGCAGGTATCCGATCTGTTCGCATGTAGTCATCCGATCTGTTACTAATGCAGTCATCCGATGTGTCACTCATGCAGTCTGGCAGTTTGTCACTAATGCAATCATGCTATCTATCATTCATACAGTCATCCGATATGTCACACATGCAGTCCATCAGATTGTCATTAATGCGGTCCATCAGTCTGTCACTCATGCAGTTCTCTGATCTCTTTTTCATGCAGTCCGTCATTCTGTCACCCATGCAGTCATCCGATCTGTCACTTTATGCAGTCAAGACTGTCAATCTTTATTCCTCACGCCGTCATCCAATCTGTCACTCATGCAGTCCATCAGTCTGTCACTCATGCAGTCATCGGATCCCTCACTCATGCAGTCATTCGATCTGTCACTCATGCTGTCATCCGATCTGTCACTCATGCAGTCGGTCAGGCGGGTGGTCAGGTGGTCACTGAGTCGCTTGGTCAGCGGGTTGCTCAGTCGGTGGGTGGGTGGTTTAGTCTGTCAGCATGGCCATCAGTCAATCAATCATGCAGTCATCCGATCTCTCACTCATGCAGTCCATCAGTCAAGGAGTCGTCCAATTTGTCGCCCTTGCAGGCATCCTATCTGTCACCAATGCAGTCATTCGATCTGTCACGCATGCAGTCCGTCAGTCTATCACTCATGCAGTCATCCTATTTGTGATTCATGCATACATCTGATCTGTCACTCATGCAGTCAATCTATCTGCCACTCATGCAGTCACTCAGTCAGTCACTCATTTAGTAATCCGATCTGCCACTCATGCACCCCATCACTCCATCACTCATGCAGTTAGTCATCCGATCTGTCACTCATGCAATCCATTACTCATGCAGTCGGTCATCCGATATGTCACTCATGCTGTCAGTCAGTCAGTCATCTGCTCTGTCACTCATGCAGTAAGTCTGTCAGTCGTTTGGTCGCTCATTCTGTCGGTTGGTCGGCCTGTCAGCCTGTCCATCAGTCCATCACGTATGCAGTCATCAGATATTCACTCATGCAGTCTGTCAGTTAATCACTCATCCAGTCTGTCATCTGATCTGTTACTCATGCAGTTGGTGGTCAGTCAGTCAGTCGGTTGATCAGTCGGCATGACCCTCAGTCAGTCAATCAGTCAGTCAGTCAGTCACACAGCTCTCCGAGCTGTCAATCATGCAGTCTGTCAATCCGTCACTCATGCAGGTGGTCATCCGATCTGTCACTCATGCAGTCAGTCGTTCGGTCTGTCGGCCTATCTGTCAGCCCATCACTCATGCATCCCGTCAGTCCTTCACTCATGCAGTCAGACATCCAATCTGTCACTCATGCAGTCAGTCGGTCATACGATCTGTCACTCATTCAGTCGGTCGGTCATCCACTCTGTCACTCATGCAATCGGTCGGTCACCAGATCTTTCACTCATGCGGTTTGTCGAAAATTGTCTAAAAGTCATCCCTCTCTTTCCCCTCCCGTATGTATACCTCTGCAATTGCATATGCATTTGTAATTTCAAGGTAGTCTGAGATGAGTTCACGAAAAATCAGGATATGATTCAGTCAGTTGGTCGGCCTGTCAGACTGTCCATCAGTCCGTCACGCATGCACTCATCAGATATGTCACTCATGCAGTCTGTCAGTCCATCACTCATCCAGTCGTTTGTTACTCATTCAGATGATTGGTCGGCATGTCCGTCAGTCACACATCTTTCCGAGTTGTCAATCATGCAGTCTGTCAGTCCATCACTCTTGCAGTTGTTCATCCGATCTGTCACTCATGCAATCAGTCGTTCGGTCTGTCGGCCTATCTGTCAGTCCGTCACTCATGCAGTCATCCGATCTGTCACTCATGCGGCCGGTCGAAAATTGTCAAAAGTCACCCCTCTCTTTCCCCTCCCATATCCTACAGATATGAAAACGCGAAATCAAAAATACGAAAACACGATAGCACTATATACTACTATAATTATATAATATACACAAATATATTAGTAGTATATAGTGCTACCGTGTTTTCGCATTTTTGATTTCGCGTTTTCGTATCTAAAACGGCAGACTCCTATGCATATCCATACCGCATCTATTTGTAATTTCAAGGTAGAGTTCACGAAAAATCAGGATATGATTGGTTTTTCGTAATGAAATTCCCATAACGAAAACCCCACAATACTGGTAAGGCACACTTATGAATGAACGTGGGCTGCGCTTCCCGTTTTCGTAATAACTGCAATAGTTTCAAGTTTGCAAACTATTGTGAATGCATTATGAAAACTGATAACACAAGCCACCTTCGCCGTATACGCGGTGCGCGTTACCAGTATTGCTGGCCTGTTTACAGCTAATTCGCATATTTTAGTCTAGCCTATCATTTAATTTAGTCGTTAATAGTATTTACTGATGATGCATCCATCTAACAACAATAGCCGATTGACACAAGTTGAAACCGAAACGGAAACAAAAAATATGTCACGTGATAAGAGGGATTTCCCTGTATGAATATTTATGAGATGCCCACTGAGAACAATATAAACTAGATAAGATCAGAAATGGCTGTAAAATGCGCTATTTGACGATCGCGGTAACGGTGGAATTAAATCGATTTATTGGCGGCATTGTGCAAATATGAACTTCTCGTGACACAATGAGATAATGTATGTAGCCTAGAGACTGATTTGCAATAATGAAATACTATGACATAGCAGCTATAAGAGATAGTCAGCCGATCTACGCTGCAGATACAGTGTGGGAATGGTATCTTTTATGTACGCCTGTATTTCGGAAAACGTTAAAACTAGGTCCTTTTCACTCATCTTGGGGTGAATCTTGACTAAGATTCGTTACGAAACACGAATCCACTTACAGAATTGCAATCGGACAGGGAATGGCTGAGATATCAAGTAAATTTAAATCCATGTTATAATTCTTAAAAGTTAATGTAGACTAGCATCGCACATGTCCTAGCGAGGTGAATGTAGCATGACGTCACAGCCATGTGCTCTCCAAATGCTACTTCCACCCTCACCCCACCCAAACCCCCACCCCCTAACCCCGCATAGTCGTGCGTTGATTGGTTCACTATGCGTTGGTGACTTTGATTGGGCACCATACAGTATATAAGGAGCTGTATCGGCTCCTATTCCTAAGTCGGGACGAGTGGTTAGTCCGATGTGGTGAACATTATTCGAGCCTACTTTGCAGAGCTCGCCGTTTTGGCAATCTACACCAGCATAACGCAGCCAGTTCCTGTGCCAGCGGTCGTGTGCCAGCCTCACCCTCCGCGCCGACTCAATTTTTGCAACCCTTGATAAAGGGTTAATAAACTAACTCAAAATAAGGTTGTCTTAGCCTAACTGTGGGGAACATTAGCGTATCCAAGTCAATGGTGACGCGTTCCCAGTAAAAGACCGCAGGGACCTTCTTGAGCGGCGCAAACTTATGGTATTGAACACCTAAACCATCACGTGAGACTCAATGTGATAGTCATGTATCATCGGGACAATAGAATGACTCTTTGCGAAGACATTTATTATTATCTATTTCATTATTGCAGATACTAACAAGATATCTCTTTCCCTATAAGGTGATATGTAACGATATATCTCCCATAGTTATATATTTAGTATGATGTAGGTATGTTCTACTCCAGCACTACACACTACAATAATTGTTTTAAGTAGAATGCAGTTGGATCTTGATAGCTGAGACCGCGTTCTTTAATAATTTAGTATTACTAATATAGAAACTTATCGGAATAGTCACGTCATGAAAACATGTTGCCATTTTCTGGGCTAGGTTATCTCCAACGAAACCAAATACTGTAAGATTGGTGAACATCACAAGGCGGCGAAGTAACGCAATATTATTGTATTACGGCTCATTTCACAGAGGTAATTAGACACGTGGACATGGTGTTAGTGGGGGAATGGACACGCCCATCGGTGAATGCCAAAGATATGAAGTACTGTATCTTTAATGACAGCAACAACACCATCACATGATGTTATCTTATGATTCCCCATAGTATTACAGACTGCTACCTGCACGAATTTATGATAAAAAGATTGATTTTATCGACACACACCACTGCCTATCATATTAGTATTACTTCCTAGTTACGCGTCATCATTAATTTGTTCAGTCCGTAATCGTATGAAGATCGAAGCTGTTAACTTATTTCCCTGGTGACGTACGTGCTCTATTGGCCCAGTATTGCCACGCTAACGGCCAAGTAACATGCGTTATCATGCGTTATATTACACACATATTATAACAAATAACGAACATATTTTGTGTTGTTATTCATAAACCAGCCTAGATACCGGTCTATTAAATGCGTTCTTACTATCTGGTAGGGGATGTATAAAGTCTCTCAATGGAACATTTACTTTGCTTTTGTCCGATAAGGGAATTGAAATAGATTTAACACGTCATCGTTACACGCGTGTATCCAAGTGTGTTTAGATGAGGTAGGGCTAATTGTCTTGTCCTATTTTAATTATGTGTATATAATAATGTGTAGCGCAGGTTCTAGATAATAACTAATAACCGTTTACTAGACGCCTGGAGCAGTTGTAGGTATATAGTGTGAATTATAACTTTCACAAGCGAGTTTAGGCAAAAACTCCCGTACCTACTCTAGCGTAAATCGGCTAACCTCAAGTAAACGAGGGTAGATGTACCCCGTTTTAGATTACATTGATTTCACTGCAAACACGTGACTTACACGACGTACCCTGCTTCGTAGATAGGTCGCGGCGAGTATATACTCGAGTATGCACTCGAGCCGTTTAGGCGCTGGTCTAGTAACTCCAGCGGCTACGTTGGGCCTAAGCTCACTTACTTACATTCAGCCGTCCTACCAACAGCCGCCTTTCAAATATGTATATAATAATACTCAATGTTTTACTTGTATTACTGTTGTGTCTTTGAGATAGGCATACTATGATTCCATTATTCAATAGGTTAATGCTCAATGGAGGATTCCCGTTTCTCAGTCAATAATATGGCGTCATATTCAATTCACCTTTCCAGAGTAGCCAGCCATCATATGACGTCATAATGAACTGCGTGGCGTGTACGATGACATCATAATGAATGACGTCATGACTGACGTCGATAAGTACGTCACGAACGCATATTTGATGACGGTCTATGGGCTGTTGTACACATTGTTTGCTTTTACTATTTAATCAATATTCTGTTGACTATTTTGAAACTAATTTGACTGGGCGCTGTTGCTGCCATAGGCAGCAACAGCACCCAGTCTAATTAGTTACAAAATAGTCAACAGCTTCCCTGTATAGTTTTCAGGAAATTGATAGCTAGGGCAATCGGGGATCGATCAATCCAAACACGGCGAGTTGTGGGTGGAGCTTAGCTAGTGATGGGCGGGGCATGGCTAAAATTGGAAAGATCCATTACGTGACGTGAATGCAGACATCAGAATCAATTACAACATGAATGACTAGATTTAGCCCGTCTTTAACACTTAATAGTTCGTCAGGTTGTACGAATTGTATGTGGTTACTATTTAATAAACATGATTGTTGAATATATCGAAACTATTTTGACTGGGTTATGTTGCTGTCAGTCAAATTAGTTTCAAAATATGCAACAGCATAACTGTATAGTTTTCTGGAAATTCAGATTCGGAGAGGAATAGAACGATCCCAACACGGTCAAAGCGTGGGTGGAGATTAGCTAGAGGTGGGCGGCGCGGCATAGCTAAAACCTGATTCATCCGTTTTCAATATCAGTTGTCACTAGAGGCATCCCCGCCCGCCCACTTTTATCTAAGCTTCGCCCACTCTTCAGCATCTAACTTCAAGGTAACTAAACAGGTAGGCCTAACCAGCTGACGAGCTCCCAGACAGATTAATTTCAAAATATTCAGAATAATGGTTATTTCATTGTATATTCACCAAGGTCACATAATGGATCTTGCCTCTTTTAGCTAAGACCCTCAAATCTCAATCTAATCTCCACCCACATGACGCCCGTGTTCGGATCGATCGATGTCTTAACTCCCTGACTATCAATTTCCAGAAAACTATGCAGGTAAGCTGTTGACTATTTTGAAATTAATTTGACTGGGTGCTGTTGCTGCCTATGGCAGCAACAGCGCCCATTCAAATTAGTTTCAAAATATTCGACAGAATGTTTATTAAATAGTAAAGACATACAATTCGTACAACGTGTCGGACTATTAACAGTTAAAGACGGGCCAAATAGAAGGATTTATGACGTAATGATTATGACGTCATCCTACACACCGCTTAGCTGATCATGACGTTATATGACGTCGATGATAGATTGATATTCTGGAAAGGTGAATTCAAGACCGTAACTGTCGGACCATTGCCAGCTTACTGACGGACCTACATTATTTGCTCGTGACGGCACTTAATAAAGGACCATTTTTTACTGTGACGGATATGACTACTCTATTACATTACTCCTGCTGAAGACAGTGTTTGTGCAAACGGAGTTGCTGTCTTTGTACGCTTTTCGTAACAAGCTTTTGAAATAATTATGTATGTATAATTACTGTATTCTGCGGTTGTAGTAGTAGACACATGCTACAGCTGCAAGCAGGCCTTCTTCGCTTTTGCCCACTGTGTCTTATCCTCAGCTGAAATCCTGAGCTTCCTCAGGTCCATTCTTGACTTGAGTGTACCGAGTCCTGCTTCATGAGGTCACCTCAAACAATTATGTGACACTAGTTATATATTCATCCTGCGGGTACAGAATTCTAAGCAAACATTTAGACTTATGCGTTAATTTTAAAACAATAAACCTATTTGAAATGATATAAGGGCTGGACAATTATACGAGACACATGATATATTTCTTTAGCACATATAAAGGTATATACATATAATCGCCTCTCTGAATACGACCTAGGAAGTTAACCACTGAAGTGTAAATAACTTCCCTATGAATATGGGCAAACAGATAGAGATATAAATAAATCACCTGCTTTTAGAGCAGTGGTTGCTTAAGACACGTTGTCGAAAATCACATATCATAGATAACCACTATCACGTGACACCATGGGCCATATTCTGTGAGCGATGACCTGAGCTAAGCGACCACCTGACTTGTTGTTATCACTATCGATATGGAGAGGTTTTACTTTATTAAATAAACATCACGCTATTGATAATAGTTCATTTGGGATTTCTTACGAGAGGTAAGGCACATAGTTTATCAACTTTGTTGTGCAAGTTGTCTGGATAGCTATAGCCTTTTGCGTGATCTTCTTAAATAGCAGGATTAAATATTAATACACTACAAAAGGTACAGCATAAACTTGTTAGTTAGTTCACTTGTATTTTGGAGCAAATAATAGTTATGCAAACTTGCGTGCATTAATCGTCTTCACATTGAACTCTGTCAATTAGCTCAAAATCCACCATTCGAGCAGTTTACTATTCTTAAGCTAATTTGGCTAGATGCCATTGGTAGTAGTTGCACCCACACACCCACCCCGCTTCGAACAGTCGGTCACTTAAAATGCCAACCATACAAATGAGAATATGTTGCGCAGCATGTTGCGTAGCATGTTGCACAACGTACCTGTTGTGCAACATGTTGCATGCGTGTATGGAAAAAATGTTTCACGTTGCATGTGTTGCGCAACGAGTTTCAAGAAATAGGACCTGTTCTATTTTAAGGCAACGTGTTGCATGGTATCTGGTTTGATATCTGGCTGTAAACCAATTTTGTGAGTCAAACTGTCTGTTAGGTCATACTAGGAATGATGAAGGCATGGGAATAACCGTACGGTAACCACATAGTTGCTGGCACACGTTGCATGAGTGTGTGGGATCGTTTTTCTAGAAACATGTTGCACAACATAACCTATTCTCATGTATATGGCCGGCTTATTAGGGCAGAGATACGTGCTTGTATCTGCGCAAATAAGTTCCCCAATCTATTGTATTTGTTTCTCCTGCACTTTGACTCGTTTCTGCAAATTTAACGCGAGAATGTCCTCATCGGTCACGACACGACAGGAGATCGTCTCTTAGATTAGCGTTTCCCGTTATTGTACCATGACTTATCTCATCATAACCGGACAGCGCACGCCCAATTTTATAGCCATGTACTACATATGAATTAGTGTTAAGTACATCAGGCATGCCTTGCCGTGCCTCTAATCATCCTAACGGCCTAGTAGAAGAATGCTTAAATATTAAGTCTCTATCAGATGTGACAGCGAGTGACTAAACGTAAGAATAAATAAACTTCAAGAGGAATTCATAAACCAGACGGCCAAAAGCATTACGTAATATAACTTTTCCCCATAAACAGTTAGACAGAACAACTCCATTTGAAGCAACTATACTCTGTTAAATTTTCTAATGCTGGACCATGATATGATTCACAGTGACAATCTCTCAACCAATGAATTTTTCAACATGGCTTGTGTTTGACAAGGAACAGAGGATTGTATGTTTGTGAAAGTGGGCTGTGACGTCCATAGTTTTTAAAATTTGATATATTGATTTTATATCTGTGATATGTTTAAATGAAATAACAGAGGATTACTATTTCACACATGGCCGTGTGCATATCTTAGAATTCTAAATGATATGTAAATTTGTGGAAAAGATGTACCTATCTCGCACATATTAAAATACAGTTGCATATATTGGTAATTATTCACACCTTATTCTGTTTAATGATACTATTTTGAATCTACTCAAATTTGGCATGGTGTTGGCACTGTCACTGCTTAAATCAATTTATACATGGGTTATCAGTCCCACCGTATATAGGTTAAGTATAAAAAGAAAAAAAGATTAAACATTCTTGGAGTTAGTTGTGCGCCAACCTCTCATTGGCCCAAGAAATTCGAATTAGGTTTGAATCTGATTAAATGATGGTCACCACTGATTCTAATTGGTTAAAACATCAAATGTCTCATCACATAAAATATATGATCTACCTATATTGGTTTCTCCATCATTGGGATGAGAGCTTTGTGACATCATCTCATTTGACGATAAGATCACATCCACTCCATATATGTGCTTCCCACCCACCCCCATCATGGAGCACTTGAACTCATCATAGAACCACTTCCCAATTGTGGTGTGAGGTAGAAACTCATATGTAGAATGAGCATAACATAATATGTAAATGGGATGATGTCACAACTCTCTGTTCATCATATGAGACGGGCTACTCTCTTATCTATAATGCTCATGCATGTATTTTGTGTTTCAGCTATGGCCATTGCTATGCATATGAGTAAATTACTATCCGGAACTACACTGTTAGTGTTTCTTTCTCTGGTGATAAGGATTAAAGGTACACCTTTCATTGTCACACATCACTTCACTACTGGGTTCGGGGAACTTAAGAATTATATGGATGAAAATTGGGTACACTGCATTTTGTGACATAGAAGGTGGTTTTTAATTTGGACTTATCTGTTTGAACACTCAATTCCCAGAATCTCAATTTCAAGGCAACTACACAAGTAACCTGTTGAATATTTTGAAATTATTTTGAAAGGAATCTATTTGTGCCAAATGCAGCAACAACTCCGAGTCAAATTAGTTTCAAAATATTACTTCGCTTACTTTACTTCAGGCATTCGCTTCTCCTGACTCATATGCCATGAACAACAATTCGTCAGCATCCCTCGTCCTGGCCAAACTTCTCGAGCGCTTGCCATGTATAGTCTGTCTGTCCGATGTCGGCCTCAGTGTCAAGCCTCCAAATATGTCTTGAACCCCCACCCCTCCATCTTCCTTCTTTCTCTGGTGGCCCAGGTCAACACTTATCTGGTTGTATTGGAGACTGACTTTCTCAGTGTGTGACCAAGCCATCCCCAGCTTCTCTCAGAATTTCATCCTATATCGGTACATGATATATCCTCTGAGGGTCCTGTTGCTAACCGTATTCTGTCCAGCGAACCTGCAATACCCTCCTCATTTACCGCTTTACAAATGTCTGGAATTTGCCCAAATACAGCCGTGGCTGTTTGCCAGGTTTCTATTCTATGCAAAACCGACTTTACGTTAGAAATGAACAGGCGTATCTGTGTAGCGATACTGATTGCTTCGGAGCTCCCACTTTCCTCAGAAAAAGACATTCTTGCCTTGCAGATTTTGGTCTTCCTGCCATTTAAATTACATTACATTTATACATTTATTAAACTGTAAATGAGTATTCGAATTCCGCCTTTCGGTATCAAATGATTAATACACGATTACATAATGACAGGAGATTTCTGTTTTGCGGGTAGTTTAACTCATGGCTATGGTTTCATGTCTCAGCTTAGTCGGGCACATAACTGTTGCAAACCTGGACAATAACCGCCACCCGTCATTTGCTCCCGAGTCATGCGCATAAAGGGATAGCAGTATTAAAAACCCCGCCTAGATTGCAGTCGCAGCCTTAAAACATACATATGATTCTAAGCGTGAATAGAAATACTTTCACATGCTTTAGTCTTATGGTCAAATGAGGATCTATAAGTACTATAGCAACGCTGATACACGACTGTATGCATACATTTCCGCGCATGAGCATCTGGCTGGGTGGTTGCATGCTATATATATTATTATTATTATTATTATTATTATTATTATTATTATTATTATTATTATTATTATTATTATTATTATTATTATTATTATAGTTGTGACTACAAGTACTCCACATGAAACTGGGATTGAAGGTTCGAATATAACACTTATTTGTAACAGAGATGGTGGACCATCAGCAGGAGTGGCATGGCATTTTCATGCTATGCTTAATCCTATAAATGATGTAGATACTGTGTTTATAGCTGCAGTGAGCTATAGCGGGGTCTTTATGCCTGACATTAATACAGCCTGGTATGGTGGAATAAGCAAGATAGGTAACAGTCATCTAGTGATCAACAGACTGAGGTTAGACAGAGATGATGGATATTTTAGTTGTGCACGTGTAGTAGATACTCTTACTACGATCAGACTCACTGTGTTAGGTAAGAATATGTATTCTAGAATATGTAAGAATACGAGCGTCATCAGCTCGTTCATCATATATACTATATAACTGCTTTTCAGGTTGTCATTAAATAAAATAATTCTGCTGAGTATGTGTGAAAACAATTTGATTGAATGTTGTCGCGGGCGTGTTTTCAAAATGACTGTTCAACAGATTTTAGAGCCAACCATATAAACAGTAGTAATTTTAACATGAGAAGTGCCAATGCAAAGATATATCTAGCAGGTATGTATACCTTCTAAAGAAAAGGCAGACTGGTAGGCGAGTAGATGGGTTTCCGACCGGGCAGATAAGTGAGCGGGCGGGTGGGTGAGCGGATGGGCAGGCAAGCAGGCAAGCATGCGGACCATCTAGGAAGACATGCATGCAGGCAGGCAGGCAGGCAAGCAGGCAGACAGGCAGGCAGGCAGGCAGGCAGGCAGGCAGACAAACTGACGGACGGACCGACGGGTGGGCGTCTGTCTGTCTGTCTGTCTGTCTGTCTGTCTGTCTGTCTGTCTGTCTGTCTGTCTGTCTGTCTGTCTGTCTGTCTGTCTGTCTTTGCGTGCGTGCGTGTGTACTTGCGGTCTTATGTGTTGAGTAAGTCATTCCTAGCTCCGCGCCTCCCATTTCTATCTAAGCTCCCTGCGAACGCGTATTTGAATCGACGTTGACGTGTTCACTGAATCTTCATTTCAAGACACCGTAACAGGTAAGCTGTCGAATATTTTGAAACTACTTTTCTTGGGAGCTGTTGTTGTCTAAGGCAGCAGGAGTTCCTAGTTAAATTAGTTTAAACATTTTTTTATCATGTTTATTATATTGTAGAATCACCAATGACATACAATTCAAACTGTCACTGGCTGATCTATGCCCCTTCGCGTCGCTCCTACGCCATTTGATCGTGATAGAACAGAACTGATCCCTTCATTAGCACTTTATTAGCCACTGACAAAATAGGATGTTTCTCATCAAGGGAACGATCTACAGGAAATGAACATAGGGATAGCATACTCGTCAGGGACACAGTCATACCAGGGAATAATTTCAAAATGATTGGTTAAAAATAACCAACTTTAGATAACTCCAAGGCGCGATATCCCTTTGATTGTAATCGACATGCGCTAATAAAATGTTTAATGTTAAATAAACATATTCATTTATAGCATTAAATCTGCAAGAACAGCAACAAACGTCAGCATTAAAAATAATAGTAGTTAATTTCATATTTGCAGTAATCATCGATCCGACGTCATATGTTAAGACTTGTGCGGAGAGTAAGTCATTATGCACCTTCAATGTTATAACAGCCGAGGAACAACTGCTACATTTGAACTGAAGCCTCTGTTACTTTTAGGCTTCACATGCCAAGGGAGATATTTCCCTTAATTACGCGTTACATGAGTTATCTCAACTGATATCTCTGTGACCAATAACGGCTTAAATATTGAGTTCACATTTTAAATCTTTCTAAATTGTATCTACTGTTTGTGCTTTCGTTTATTTTCTAGTTCCAGTGAAGGCTGTGTCTCTAATACCTGCTAGTCTCACTTTAAGTACAGAGCAAATAGAACACACCACATTCACCTGTACAGTGACCAGTAAACCTAAAGCCACTGTTACCTGGGAACGAGTGGGGCCAGCCACCAGTATGGTTACATTGCCTGCTGCCAGGGAGAGCAACACTACTCATAATAAACTAATAACCATGATCAGTAGCTTGCCATACAGACCACAGAAAGAACATAATGGTGACTCCATACGATGTACAGCGCAGAATACAGCAAATACCAGTCCTGTTGTATCTCATGCTACCAGATTAATCATTCACTGTAAGTATTATACATCAATATACTGTTTAAACCCCTCTTGTGTTAAGTTAACTCTTTAATGGTCAAGAGCGACAAAACGGACTCTGTAATGGGCTTGAGGAATGTCCATTTTTTCATCCAAGAGAATATGATTTTTGAAAATTTACCACTGGAATGACTGGCTCGGTAACCGAGCCAGTTACCCAAGTGGTAAATTTTCAAAAATAGTCTTCTCTCAGCCGGCAAATAGACACTAGAAAGAAAAAAGTGGATTTTCTTGACTATTTTCATGGCCAAGTAGGTAAAAAACAATACCTGTAGTGGTCTTGAGAAATGTCTTTTTGCACGACAACAAAAAGCTATTTTTGTAAATTCTATTGTAAAAATTATTATTTTCTTGAAAAATCTTGACCATTAGAGGGGTAATTGATATAAGTAGAATTTTGAGCGCTTTGAGGCGCTGTTGACGTAAGAGGGGTTATTTTACAAGAGTGTGCGTAATAACCCGTAGATTATATTTGTAGATCAAAAGACGTTTTTTTAATGTCCCACTGGCGTGACTGGCTAGCTCATCTATAGAGGTGTATTTTCAAAACTAGTCTTCTCTTGTTCTGCAAATGGAGGACTTGGTCACAAACCCTTTAAAACGCAAGTTGGCCAAAAATATCCTCTGCAGTCGTCTTGAAAAACGTCCATTCGCAGACCAAGAAAAGCCCATTTTTTATATTTGCAACTGAAATGACTGGCTCGAAGATTGAGCCAATCATTCCAGTGTTAAATTGTCAAATATATTTTATATTTTTTATACTTTAAATGCCTTCAAGTAATTATCAACTCAGATTCCATTTTCTATTTTTAAAACTGTACATGGTAATAAGAATTTTGAGGAGTATACGTAGACTAATCTGATTGGAAGATGATACTTCCTAAGACAGCAACTTGCTTTAAGTATATTTACGTTCAAAATGTTCAAGAGCGTGCCTGCACATGGTAGTAGATTTGAGATTGAGATACTTTGGTTTTAGGGATGAAAGTGTTTACACGATGGAGCTACGGCGGCCATGTGTCATGACGTTTGCGTTGCTTAACAAAATATACCCATATTTTAATTCACCTTTCCAGAGTATCCATCAATCAATCTGACGTCATATGGCCTCATAATCAGCTAAACGGTGTATAGGATGACGTCATAATCATTACATCATAAATGATTCTATTTGGCCCATCTTTAACTCTTAATAGTCCGACACGCTGTATAAATTGTACGTATTTGCTATTTAATAAACACGTTGTTGAATATTTTGGAACTAATTTGAATGGGCGCTGTTGCTGCCACAGGCAGCAACAACACCCAGTCGAATTAGTTTCAAAATATTCAATAGCGTAACTGCATAGTTTTCTGGAAATTGATAGTCATGGAGTTCAGAGATCGATTTATCCCAACACGAGCGTTGTGCGGATGGAACTTAGCTAGAGATGGGTGGGCATAGCTAAAACTGGAAAGGTCCATTGTGATGCTGTGTATTCACGGATCAAAGTGTATAAACAGGTTTCAACACCTATACAGAGTTGGCGGAGCTTATCTAGAAATGGACGGGGCATAGCTAGAAATGAATCCCTCTATAGATGACCATTCTAGGCAGTTAACCATCTATGTTTATTTGATTTAAAACCGCTTTCGCAGACCTAATTATTTTTTTTATCTTAATGCAACCTCATGGGTGACAACTGTGATTTCAGACCCTCCCATTTTTGAGCCAGAGCAAATAAGTGTTGAGACCAAAACAGTGGTAGAGAATACACTGTTGGTGTTAACCTGCACTGCTTGGGCCAAACCACTGGCTGACATCACCTGGAACCGCCATTCATCAACAGGCATTGTGAACAATAATGATGATAACTATAGGTAATGTAGCATAATTTATTGCTCATAGTTATTTTAACATCGGTGCCATGTTTTGATGATGATCCACTGCTGATGAATCTGGAGTAGTTCATAGTCTTGCTCTCCATATCTCACTCCATCCGCCCATCTCTGTGTTACTGGCGGTAAATCTGTGAGCTTAGGAGAATTGGTACATTACATTAGGATGAAAATATATAGATCTTTGGGCTTCATGGGTGTTATCAGCTCTGATGGAGCTACACGACCCTTCACTAATGATATAGGAAAAGGTTCTCCAGTATGCACACACTTTCCCTTCACATATTGTGCTGAGCATCGGTACCGTGATTATAATGACACGTTACAAATCAAATTCTGTGGCACTTCCCTAAATTCTGTCACTTCCATCTTCTAAAAGATGAAATATTTAATTTCCCGAACATTTTCTTGTTTTATTAAGAAAAGTTGCAAAGCTGTCCTCGTGCCTGCCCTGCAGAAGGGCTTTAGCATACCTATTTCCTGTGTCTCATGATAATGAAGTAATACCTAATGCATTGCCTTTAGTGAAAATTAATGCGAAATATAAAATACTGAAATGTCAGATCTTCATAGATTTTTTAGTATGTCTCAAGATAGTGAAATGGAATTTGGTACATTTATTTACCATACAAATCCTCAGATCAAGTTCACACCTTAGAATATTTATGCAATTTTTGATGGAGTTAGTTCCATTCTTAGTCTAATGAAATGTGAAAACATCAGTATTTTCAGACTGTTGAAACCACATATGGAACATATATGTCAAAGCAATACATGCACAAAGGTAAACTATTGTTGTTTAAAAACCTACATTACATACATTGTGCTAATGACATTTATCGGATCTCACAACACCGACTAACATCACAATAAATTGTCTGAAATATTTGATCCAATATGTATAGTTAGGCCATCATGACATATTTTCTTAAATTTAGTTTTGTTCTTCTCTGACCTTGTGAAGCACATGAATGGGTACTTGCGGGTTTAAAAAAAATTGACATTTCTTCTTAACCAATGTGTAAATTAATATTGCTATATGCTTAATCTGTTAAAACAGACGGACATCGAGATTCACTATACTAAACACCAAGAGGACGGATACAGGCCTGTATAGATGCTCAGCTAGGAATGTCTATGGAACTATGCAGATGCGAGGATTCAATGTCATTGTTCACTGTGAGAACCAGTCCACTTTGTTTAATTCTGCAAGACATTTATTTATTTAAATTTGGGCTATTAAAAGAAGATAAACAAGTGAAACTATTGCTGTTTGCTTTTTATAAAATGCAATACTAAACTGTAAGATATAGTTCTCTTTGTTTAATCCTGCTTTACTTATTTAAAATTGCCTCATGAATGAAAAATTAAAATGTAAACATTATTTTAGTATATTGATTATATGATAGAATATTAAATTGGATTACATCGCATTTCCCGAAGTAACTGTAAAAATATGTGTTCAATAGTAGCCTGAGACTGTTAATGGTAACACCATCAGAGCGTAACTACCACAGCTTAGTATACCAAATGTGTAAGTATATACTATGTCAACTAAGCTCAACATACACTTTTCTTGAAAAAGTTATTTTCCTCTCAAATTATCGTATGCCGAGACTGAGTATGCTGATTTTACTTCTATAAACTGATCTTTATGGATGAGATATTGTGCTATTGTAAATCTACTCTGCTATCTGATGTGATCTGCATTGCGTCACATGTTGATGAATTAATGAAACAGAGGAAAAATACAATTTCTGCAATGGGGGTGTGTGGGGTAGATTTTATTAATGCATTTATTTTCATTCAGAAATCCATTTACCGACGAAGTAGCCTATCGTTGTGCCAAATCTCCTGTATCTGCTCCGTTAGGAATATAATTTATTGCAAAAATGTTTACTTAGGACTGAGTATCTTAAAGGTAGGGGGCCTGTTAGGATGCTAGACATCTATTATGTTCACATTACAACAGATCTTGGTATATGTTCTGATATGGCCAGTGACGTTATCTGATTAAGTTGAGTTCATGTCTAGTAACTTAGACTCCTAAAGGGTAATCTTAATCCTTGCCCTTTGACACCAAATCGTGAGAACCCTTCGATGTGCAAGAGAACTATACAAGCCAGTTAGGGCGACGATTTGACAAAAACTCTTGGTGCAGTCGCACTTCAAATACACATGCTGACATCCAAATACATTTCAAATGGAGAATTCTGGGCATGAAACCATATCTATCTCGAAAACCATTGGACAGACAAAGAGGCAAATGGTTTGCCATTGTTCCATGGGCCCTTGAAACAACCATGGTTGAGGTTGATAGGATGACATCTGGAGATGTGGTCCACAGATTTAAACCGAGGAGACGATGATTATATTCACAGATCTAGCACTAAGTATAACATGTCCCATCATATTTGACTAATTCCCATTGTCTTAGATAGAATGATGCCACATAGAAAATTTGCTACCAATTTCATTACGATATACTGGTGAAAAGTAGTAAAAGAAGCTTTCTAGAAAGATATCTAGTATGCAACTGTTAAATAATGTTTAAATACCACATAGTGTATGCTTAGGTGTGCTAAAGGGTTATTAATAATTCTTTCAACATAATGTCCCACAGACCAGTTAGCTCTCATTCAAATTCAAGCTGTGACCGCATTGCTTCAGTCCATACATCGAGCTCTCTGAGAAGCTGTATAGCGGGAAGCATATGCACCTATAATTAGAAAGATGCCACAATCTTACAATAGACATTGAGTTAATCTAGGGCCATTCTCATGTCTGAAAAGCATTACCTGTACATAGCTTTATGTGTCATATTTGCAAGCAATCTGCATTATACCAGGTTCAATTTAGAAATAGCTTCAAGATTTTTACAGTGTTCATCTCTGCGTGGTATTCGCCTTTTAAGCTGAGATTAGGAAGAATAGTAATGCTTTAAATAGCAATTTAATTCATCAAATTTAACATACACTATGCAATATCATACAATAACATTCCATGACATATGCGATACCATAATTTACCTTAGCAGCCCAAGCATAAGATGCAGATAATGGGCTCGACTCATGGGATGCTTTATTTCTAGTTCTAATTTTAATGAATAATATACACCCTTATTTTGGGTGGTAAAACAAGAAAGCCGACGCATGTGGTTGATTATCTTTTAAGCTGTATCATTACAAATCAATCTCTGATATTAATTAACAGCTACGCTCATCTGAGACAAATTAATTAATATACTAGTCTTTACCCATTTGTCTAATTCAAATAATTATGTATAAACACATTTCAATTTCCACAGATGTTCCTGATGTGATGATCAGTTTTAGCAGTGCACCCGTAACAGAGGGAGATGGCACGCAGTTGGAGTGTCATCCTTCAGCTATTCCAGACAATTATACATACATAGACTGGACCCAACATGTGAATGGAATACGGGTTCGAGAGTTCATTGGCTCTAAAGTACTAAATCTGAATAATTTGACATTTGAAAACTCTGGCGAATACAGATGCAGTGTGAAGAATATTGTTGGAACAGGAACCGGATCTGTGAGTGTTAAGATTAAATGTAAGTACAAACTTGTTCCTTATACTAACAAACATGCTGCTAAAATTAGACTTTCTGAAAAGCAATCCTTTATATCTGAGATTGCTCTTCATGCATGGTCCATACACGTATATTAATATTGGGTTCCATATGCTAAATTTGAGGTTCGAGGTGACGCAATGAGTCTAAATTATTAGCATTACAATGCATATCAGGATGTTCTCAAGATTTACTGAATGTATCCTCATATAGGGAGATTGCTTGCTTTGAAGGAGCCCTCCTTAATTGTGAAGGTAAAATGGCAATGCGACCTAATTAAAGGAATTGTATTCCTATAGATCATGTGATGCTGAATGGATATTCACCAAGCTTTGGTAGAATGCAAACATTAGGATCCATGCGAAATGTATTATTTTTGCGACCGAAAGGTCAAGGTTATGACAACCCAATTAATGGAATTCTGCTGTGCTGCCAAATGATATCTCAAGTTCAATCGATTAGATGTTTATTAAACTTTGGTGGTATTTTAAACTTTGGTGACAGACGGAACCTACTGTGAACTTATCCAGGAAAGCGTATTCCATGTCTGGGTGATAAATCAAACATTCATCAGATATTTGGTGGTACATGCCCTTGTTGTCTCAATACACTTTACTTTGGAATTAAAATTGCAAGACAATTGTAACGTAATTAACAAAATAATGCCATCTTTCTGGATGTTAGCTGACGTTCTGCCCAGAATCTTCCCAGAAATTGTTCCGTATGTTCTGCAATGTGTGTCAGAACATCGGTATTGATCTTGACATTAATGGGGCAGAGGCCATGCTCAGGGAATTAAGGAGATTACCTTGCTGCAGATCTGTGGTGGCATATATTCCGGCTACATCTGATTGACAATTTTCTTATTCATTTCAGATGCACCAAAGCTGGTTGAGATAAGTAGTTTCAGTGCTGGAATTAATGGAACAGCAACACTTAGTTTAACATTCATTGGCGATCCTCAGCCTAGTGTCACATGGTATAAGGATGGATCCGATTCCTCACTAGACATCAATCTTATAAAGTTCTCAACCAGAATTGCAAGAACACATGTGGTTTGGACATTTTATCAAACATCAGTGACAATTCCAGGATATGAAGCCACTCTGAGCATACATTCTGTTCAAGAACAAGATTACACTGCTTATCATGCCTCTGTGGACAATGGTCTTCAAACGGATTCACAGATTCCACGTTTGTCCACTCACCTTATTCATCATGGTAAATATTGATTCCTTGATTGTAATTATATTATGTATATCGATCAAATGAAGTATCTATTTCCAAAACATGGATGTAATTAGTTAGGTTAGTAAAAAATTACTATGGATAACATCTATGTATATGATGGACACGATTGACCTACCACGAAATTGGAAGTAGATTGTAAAGTATTTGGTCGGCCATGTATGCTTGCATTCATTAATACATGATTCTATATAGTACATGTAGAGCAAAGTGACATCTATTTATTAATTCACCAGAAATAGTCCTAGACTTCAAAGAAAGTGTTGTCATGATTTCAACACCTTATCACCTACCCGTAGTTATTGGCCCATTTCTATGATATGTCTAAAACCATTACGTACATTCCAGGATCTGCTGAGCATAAAAGGGGGTTTGAATTTTTCACCAAATTATGAGCAGCATACCGAAAGAACACCGTGTAGGCTGCAGCCGTTTTGGATATTGGACCAGTAATTAAAATGCACATCTGCCCATGGCCACGAAATTAAGGGGACTACCTTTCATGATCCGTTTTCCCAGTCTTATATTCTGTATAATGATAAAGAGTTTGCTTGAAGATGTGTCAAATATCAAAAGTATATCAGTGTTTCATTCCGCTGCTGGTTCACCCAAAATCAAAGAATAATCGAGCAGGAACAGTAATTTCAAAAGCCTTCCCCCAAGAACTATGCAAACTGTGGTATAAGTTACATTTCATGCGAAAGCTGCTGTGCATCATGTACATATCAATGCCTCATATTTTCTCACGTCCAAAGATGGGAAGACATTTTCACCAAGTTTGCCAGGGTTGGTAGATAGGATACTCATTGGCTACGTGTGTGTAACATAAAAACATGCTTGGGTACAAGTGCAGGGTATTGCATTTAAATGCAAATGCACATGTTTGCAAATGATTCAAATGCAAATGCAAGTGCAAATACAGCCTAGCTCGATTGCATTTAAATGCAAATGCAAATGTTTGCAACTTATTCAAATGCAAGCGCAAGTGCAAATGCAAATGCATTTACAAATGCATTTGAATATGTGGACACACCTCTGGTACTGAAATTCTGGAACACTGTAGTATGCATCTGTCAACTATGCGTCTGCTGGGAGTGAGTATCTTTGGGAAAACATTGTGTAACATAATCAGGTAGTGAGCTCTAACGTATGAGAAATGATTTGACTGTAGTCTTTTTAATAATCACTGTTGGAAATTAAAATAATCCATTTCTTTTAAATTTACAGATTATTAAAGCAGGATAAACAAGAGTACATGTACTATAGATTATGAATAATAAAAAAGCATATTATTCTTAACCCAGGAATGGCCAAACTTACCAAACACAGCTTCTGTATTGATCTTAAAGAACATGAATTTTCAGACTGAAAATAATATTTTCGAAGTTTTACCACTGGAATGACTGGCTCGCTTATCGAACTAGTCATTGTAGTATACAATTTTTTTAAATAGTCTTTGGTTGCAAATGGAACTTTTCTATGAAAGAAATAATACTTTATTTCACCTTTGAGGGGTTGCCATTAGAGAATTTACTTTTCAGAATTTGTTTTACTATTTTGAAAGTAACTTCACTGATCGCTATTGTTTCCATGGAAACAACATGTGCCAGTCAAATTACTTTCAAAATCAAATATAATGTTGAATATCTGGAAAGTAATTCCCTTGATCGCTGCTGCTGTGCCTATGGCAGCTGTAGGCAAAGGTTTCCAGTCAAATTTGTTTCAAAATATTCATCAGCTTGTACAATACCTGAATTAAGATTTTCGCATATCCGGATTCAAATGTTTAAATGTTAACTCCAATGGCTGAGATAACACATGACTGAGTATGTGTGTATAGCTAGACTGAGTGACAAGCGCTTCTAAACACAATGGGTGAACAGTAAATTAACCCATGTAAAGCAGAATTATCAGCATCTATTATTTATTGATCTTGGTAAATGTCTATTTCCATTCTAAGAAGATAATCTTTGAAGATTTACTACTGGAATGACTGACTCGATTACCAAGCCAGTCATATCAGTTATAAATTTTCAAAAATTGTTTTCTCTTGTAATGCAAATGGACATTCAAAAGGTCAATCTTGACAAATAAAGGATTAAGAGATTTCTGAATGAATGGAGTTAACAACACAATACCATATTCATAGATTGAGCAACCAGAGATATGTTACTAAGTTCACGCTAATTACCTTGAAAGGACCTTAACAAAAAAATATAACAAGTACTTGTTGGACAGATCATAGTCGAAAGTGCTCTAGTGACCACCTGTATTTTGGGGCCACAAGATTGCGGTTCTTTAAAACAGATGATTGTATGAATAATAATAATTTTTTCTGAAAATCAACATATTGATTAACACAACAGCAACGTTTAGTACAATTGTTTTATTAAACATTTTATGCCCAAACCGGCAAGACCAGCCATTGTCATGGTCCTTACAAATGCTCATTTGCAGACAGGGAAAAGAGGCTCACTGAGCCAATGATTTCAGTGGTTTTGTACATACTGGTTAAAGGGTCAATACATTGGACAAGAGAATGGAGGCACCCATTCCTTACTACTTAGGTGGTCATATTTATTATATTCTAGAGATACATTGCTGTAGTTTATCTAAGAAACAAATTAACTAAAATGTGTTGTTTTGCTAAAATCTCAACTGACTTAAGCTAGACTAATTAAAAAATATACATGGTTTTGCATATATATATATATATATATATATATATATATATATATATATATATATATATATATATATATATATATATATATATATATATATATATATATATATATATATATATATATATATATATATATATATATATATATATATATATAATTTATATCAGTATACATGTTAGGAAATTCAGAGTAAAATGAGTTAATGAATTACATTAAATTTCTTATTTCTAGCAACAGAAATGCCATTTTTATGATTTAACAAATACATGTTGTTGAATTGTTGAATATTTTGAAATTAATTTGACTGGGTGGTGTGGCTACTATTTACAGCAGCCAGCAGCAGCTGCTATTTTGATCCTAATTTGAAAGAAATGCAAAATGCAAAATGTAGTGCCTTTGAAAAAATCTCAAATGCATTTGAAAACTCAAATGCAAATGCAACCATTTTTATGCAAATTTGCACTTGTACCCAATCCTGCATAGAAAGCGTATGCATGTGCAAAGTACTTGTTATTGGTCATTTAACTTCAAACGAAATCCAACCTGATAACTAATTTCAATGTCACTATGTTTGGATTCGGAGAACAACTTGGTCTAAGAGCATGAGGTGTATAAAAATCTATCTTACAAGGTTCACTCAAGATTACATGAAATTTGATTCACGTGTGGACATGGTTTGGGATAATGTATGAGGTGTAATAGATCTGAAATCTATTGGGGGGTCCACTCAATATTAAATGGTATTCAGAGATTAAATATGGCAGTTTTTATTCTGTTATAAATATATTATTCAGATAAACCTAAACCACCTTCAGATATTAGAGTCGCATGCAATGTTACTACAGCCATTGTATCCTGGGTCTCACAGTTCAATGGTGGAGGAAAGCAGACCTTCCATATTGAGTTTGGTAATAATGGGCAGATAGTGTCTATAGCTGTAGATGATCCAGGTGAAGACAAGGAGGGAACTGCACAATTTATAGATTTACGACCAGGAAGAAACTATACTTTTGTCGTATATGCAAGGAATACTCTTGGAAGTAGCGAGAGAGTTGAAACAACATGCCAGACAAAACAAGTTGTAGTAGGTAAGTGAAGCAGATATTAAACTAATCATTAACATAACTATAACTACTATATAGCTTTGATATTGTTGCTAATCTAGTATTGGTATAGTGTTACGCAAATAAATGCAAATTGGAAAGCGTAAGACCAAAGGCAAACTGCTAAATAATAATAATAATAATAATAATAATAATAATAATAATAAAAATAATAATAATGCATAGTAATCCACACAACTGAAGTCAGAATGATAAGATCTCACTAAAGCATGTCTATTTCAGCCATATAGATCAGCCATGATAAACATCTTAATGTTAGCTATCTTGTTGCCCTTTCAAGAAGTATGCACACTTTACACTTGGTATACATAATACAAAACATACTTGGACTTTTTTAAATTGTGAGCGGTTATGCCATTTTCTCTACTTAATTACCATAAATGAAACAAGACCCTTCTCACAGACTATACCATTTGTATTGTGGTTATTGATATAGGTTTTTAAGGTTCTATGGACTGATACGTATTTCTTATATTTATATCCATCAGCATCAGCACACTCGCGAGAAGCAGACTCTTCAATAAACGTTGCTGCTGTAGCAGCTGGAGTTACAGTCCCATTGCTGATTATCATTGTCATACTTATTGTTGTCATTTTCGTGCAACGAAGACGGAAATCTGCGACAGGCAAATCAAACAAATGTAATATGCATCAGTCCCATCAACTTTGAAATTTCCAAATCTCGCTTTTAAAGCTAATAATTTAAAGTTGCTCTACGTGTAGATGTTGTCAATGGTAGTAAGTATTTTCTGCTAAAATATGCTCAGAGCGTTCAATGGAATACAAGTCTTGCATGCCTGTATGTTTGACTGCCTGCTCGTTCCCTTACCCGTATATCTCAACATTCATATATATG
>JAVVLW010001924.1:0-25000 GCA_034401795.1 Chaetoderma sp. LZ-2023a
ACATTCCGACCACAATGTCTAGAAAAATGGATAGCTGTCAGAGTCAGTCATTCTGGTGATAAATTATCAAAAATAGTCTTCTCTAAGGATGCAAGTATGAATATGAAAAAATTCGCTATGGGTTGGCGGGTGCGTGGGTGGTGGTGGTGGTGGGGTTAATGCATTTTCAAAAATAGTCTTCTCTAAGGATGCAAGTATGAATATGAAGAAATTCGCTATGGGATGGCGGGTGCGTGGGTGATAGTGTTGGTGGGGTTAATGCATGGTGCTGGGTGTAGGTCGTAGTAGTGGAGGTGGTGGTGGTGGTGGTGGGTGTTGGCAGTGATGATGGTGGTTGGTGGGGGTGTTTGCCAGCGCAATGACTAGACAAATTGATAGCCTGCAGTGCCAGTCATTCCGATAATACATTTTTAAAAATAGTCTTCTCTAAGGATGCAAGTATGAATATGAAGAAATTCGCTATGGGTTGGCGGGTGCGTGGGTGGTGTTGGTGGTAGGGTTAATGCATGGTGTTGGGTGTAGGTCGTAGTGGTGGTGGTGGTGGTGGGTGTTGACGATGATAATGGTGGTTGGTGGGGGGTGTTTGCCGGCGCAATGACTAGACAAATGGATAGCCTGCAGTGCCAGTCATTCCAATAATAAATTTTCAAAAATAGTCTTCTCTTGTACTACAAATATGAATATGAAGAAAATGGACATTTTCTTGAAGAAATTCGAGGGTTAAAAGGGTTAAGAAATTCTCTAGCGTCCATGTAATGGCACAACACGAGGTGGTCGCTTAGGACAGGACTGAATTATATATACACCTGTGCAAAAGTTAAGCACCAGCAAAAACAATAGAACGTAGAAACATGATGGTACAACTAGGCTGCCATACTTTTTGTCCCCGCGTTAGCTGACATAATTCCAAGTACGAAATGCACAGCATGCATGACTTCACGCCGCTTGATGTCCGTGCCTGCCGGGAAACAGCACACGTGTTCAGTTATGTAAAAGTCCAGTTTGAGGTGTAGAACATTACATACAGATTTAGGCGACAAGATTAGGAATTTTGTGTTCATGACCGTGGCTTATTTGTACAGAGAGAATTAGCTCTTGATTGTGAACCGCTATGGCAAGACGAAGGTTAAGTGATCGTGTGAAATGGCAAATCATAGGCATGCATACCACTGGTATGTCATGCAGAGAGATTGGCAGACAGCTGAACATTAACCATACTGTAATCAGTCGTTTGATTGCAAAACATGGGCAAACTAACGAGGTGAAGGACAGGCCTAGATCTGGAAGACCGAAGAAGACTACTGCCCGTGATGATCGAGCCCTAGTACGCCTTGTTAGGAGATCTCCATTCACCAACAGCAGAGTGCTCAGCCAGCAATGGGAAACGCGCAATAGAGTGTCAATGTCTACCGTCAAAAGGAGACTGTATGCTGCTGGCATGAAAGCTAGGAGACCTGTCAGACGTCCTCTCCTCACTGCACACCACAAAGAGGAGCGTCTGAGGTGGTGCAACGAAAGAAGACACTGGAACATGAGATCCTGGAGACGGGTACACTGGTCCGATGAAAGTCGGTTCCTGCTTCATGCCACAGATGGTCGAACTCGTGTATGGAGGTCCAGACGCACGGCGTACGACCAACGTAACATCATGGAAGAAGTTCCATTTGGTGGAGGTTCCGTTATGATATGGGGGTGCATCTCATTTGATTGTAAGCTGGATCTGTTGACTGTACCTGGAACACTAAATGGACAAAGATATCAAGATTCCATACTGGATAGAGTTGTGGTCCCTCATTTTGTAAATCATGCACCTGGAACCCACCCTATATTCATGGATGACAACGCCCGACCACATCGTGCTAGAGCTGTGCGTGAATACCTCCGCCAGAATGCCATCGAAACCCTACCATGGCCAGCAAGGAGCCCTGACATGAACCCTATTTAGCATATCTGGGACATTCTGGGAAACATGGTGAGAAGGAGGGATCCTCCTGTGCAGAACCTACAGGAATTAACAGACGCACTCCATCTTGAATGGCAACGAATACCACAATGGCGTATCAGTCGGTTGGTGACCAGCATGAGACGTCGTGTCCAGGCCGTCATCCAGGCACAAGGTGGATATACCCGGTATTAATAATGACAGTCTCAAACTCGTGCACAGATGTTAAACTTCGTTTTCAGACACCATTAATGACAATCTAGCCACGTGTGTCAACTGTAGGGCAATAGTTGTCAGTTGTGTCAACGTAACCATATTCAGGCCTCGTTTTCAAGTTCAAACAAAAACATACAGTGTTTCCCCACCATCATAATCAGCATTCCTCTAGTTGCATTATTACCTCTTGCACTAAGATGGATGGGTATATAAATGTTTATGCTATTGCTTTCTTCATAGCACATGAATATACCCTCGCATGTGCGTAAAAATAGGGTGGTGCTTAACTTTTGCACAGGTGTATAGTAAAAAACATGGTTATAACGTATCACTGCTCTGTAGCCAAAAGGATATATTTATATTTGAAGTAAACGGTCATCTATGATTATGCTACTACGCTCAAAATGTTGCTCTTAATTGTCGTATCTTTATGCGTCGGTAAACAGCAATAGCCGGTGAGCAGGCATTATTATCGATTTTCACAAACTCTCAGCGAGGACATTGTAATATCCCGTGCTTAGAACGAGACGGGTGGTATATTCTTATAGTATTCCTTAACACATGACATGTTTGTATCTCGATTCAAGATTGATCTTGGTGCTTTAACATTCTTTCGTTATTAACACATGGTATGTTTGTCATTCAAGCATGATCTCACGGCTATTCGAGACGTATGGTTAAATCATACGCAACAAATAATCTTTTTAGCATAAGAACGCTCTACATACAATTCTATAAACGGCACCCTCAGAGATATAATTACCACATTTTAACCGTCGTATCTAAAACGATTGACGTTATTGCAAAGTATTTAAAAACAATTTGCACGTAATGACGGTTAAAAGTCAATCAAAATATTCAACAAAAATAGTTTTACTAATAACGTTAGCGTCATCATATTAATTTCAAAATATTCAACAGTTTTCCTGTATGGTATCGATAGAAAATGAACTATATATTCATCGGTGAAAGGGTTAACTTCTTTTTGACCCATGATACAATCCATCACCATCATGTCTTGGTTACCATTCCAACCGAACATACCATTAATACATTATTTTTAATATTTTGTTACTAATCTGTCTGGTAGCTGATGCTTACTAACAGCATACGGGCAATCTCTAAATATTCTACAGTTTACTAATAACATTAGCGACGAAACAGTCCTTACTCCGTCCGTAATTCCTCTTACAGCCTCAACCTCTTACGACCTCCATTATCGGACCACCTCTTAAACTCTATTATTTTACATTATCATACATTACTCCCTTATTATTTTTACAACGGTAGATAACCGCGGAGGGGGGCGCGTCGCCACTACGTTCAAACGTAAAATACACAACTTTTATACTTTTAAGGGTTAACTCATTCAAAATAATAGAACATTCCAGTGTTGCAGATTCTCAAATACGTGTGCGGCTGGACGTCATTGTTATCGAGAAAAACGTGTGCCGCTGGACGCCATTGTTCTCTAGAATGCGTGTGCCGCTGGACGTCATTGTTCTCAACATTCCATTCCTCAAGCTTTTCTTTTGTTCTCCTGAAAAACCCATTGTTCTCGAAGACCCCCTGCTGTGGAGAACAATAGCAGCCAGCCCCACCCATAACTACTTATATATATATACAACGTAGATCACTATAACCCGTTTAATGCAACGCTCTGATTTTTTTGAAAATTAAATGACTGGGAGTTTGTTCATATTTAAAAAAATTTAATAATTAAATGATTGACGCTTTAAAGACATAAATATGGTAGATAAAACTATCTATATAATATTATACAACATCGATCGTCAACGATGACCATTTCCATAACAATTTTGAAAATTTAATAATTAAATGACTGCCATTTTTTAAATGACAAACCAAGGAGGAGGTTAATGGTGACTAAACCGCCAGCGGCTTACAATCAATTATTTTCTAAATATTCATACAGCAATATCGCGCAAGACGTTGCCTCGGCGAATACGCTAGCATATACGGCAGCCATCCTCCTCATCCCTCGCGACACCTCTACGAGCAACCACCTGCATTTTCTTAAAGGACTGCCAGGCGAATAAAGGTGCACTCGTGCGTGGAGAACAATGCCGAGCAGAGGGTGGCTGAGATAGCATTCCTCCCTCCTCCTTCGACCTTCGTTATCAGACCACCTCTCTCTTACCTAACATCGTCTAATAAGAAATTAAAATTTACACAGTCAAATCGTTTTCAAAATATTCAGCAACCAAGCAATTTATTCAGCAACCAATCAAAATATTCAGCAACTGATTATCATAATATTCAGCAACCAATTATCAAAATATTCAGCTACCACTCAAATTATCCAAATATTTGTACATCGTGCATACCTTGTAAACAAGTACGCTAGCAGCGCCCTCATAATCATCCAGCAATATCAACTGAGGAGGAATGCTATATCATTCCGCCTCAACTGACACTGGCAGTCAAATTATTTTCAAAATATTCAACAGTTTTCCTGTATGGTATCGATGAAAATGAGATATATATTCATCGGTGAAAGGGTTAACTTTTTTTAACCCAGGATACAATCCATCACCACCATGTCTTGGTTACCATTCCATCCGAACATACCATTAATACAAGATTATTTTTAATATTTTGTTGCTAATCTGTCTGGTAGCTGTTGCTAAGACAGTAACAGCTTACAGGCAGTCTCTAAATATTCTACAGTTTACTAATAACGTTAGCGACGAAACAGTCAAAATTATTTTCAAACAGCAATACGGTAATTCCTCATACATCCTCAACCTCCTCCTACGACCTCCGTTATCAGACCACCTCTTAAACTCTATTATTTTACTATTACTCTCTACTATTTTACTATTATCACTCTTAAACTCTATTATTTTTACAACGGTAGATAACCACGGAGGGGGGAGCACCGCCACTACGTTAAAACGTAAAATACACAACTTTAAAATTTTTAAGGGTTAACTAATTCAAAATAATAGAACATTCCAGAGAGTTGAAAATCAAAAAAACGTGTGCGGCTGTGCGTCATTGTTATCGAGATAAACGTGGCATTATAGTCGTCATTGTTCTCTAGAATGCGTGTCGTTATAGTCGCCATTGTTCTCAACATTCCATTCCACAAGCTTTTCCTTTGATCTCTTGACAAACCCATTGTTCTCGAAGACCCCATGCTGTGAAGAACAATAACGACCAGCGACCCCCATTACTGCTTATATATATATATATATATATATATATATATATATATATATATATATATATATATATATATATATATATATATATATATATATATATATATATATATATATATAGCGCGGGAGTGTAGTGGATGGTGAGCAGTTCACACTAGAACTATCATTTTTAGCAAACTGGAACTACTGCTGATGTGGATAATAATAGACTTCTGTATCGCCACTACATGACTTCAATTTAATTAATATCAAACAGAACAAGACGGTATACAATTGATGAATCCAATCTGTCACTCAAGTATCGGCGTCATATTCAATTACGTAACATATAGGTTGACGTCAAAATCCTAATTGACAGACAATATACCATCATGAACCTGGAATATTTCGTCCGTTGTGCGAATTGTATGTCTACTATTCACCAAACAATCTGCTGAATATTTTGAAACTGATTTGATTGGGCGCTGTTGCTGCCTGTTGCTGCTGCCATAGGCAACAATTACAGCACCCAGTCAAATTAATTAAAGATATTCAAGGGGTTAGGTGTACTGTTACCATGCAATTGCGATTCTGGGAATTCAGGATTCAAAGTATATAAATCGATCCCAACACGCGCAAAGTATAGGCGGAGGTTAGGTGTCGATGGCAATTCAAAGCTAAAAGTGGATTCATCCATTATGTTTCATATGTGTAGACTATGTTTCACGGTTTCTATATACTGTTTTTAGTCGCTTGTATGTGTTATAGCGTCTAACCAAAGCTACTCGCGCTTTAATATCTAGCTCGTCAGATAAATTAATATATATGCAATACCACCCCCACCCCATTTGGTCATTCTACCGTCTTCCATTCCAAAGTTATGCCAAGCATGCTCTTTCTGGTATGCACTTAGTGGCCCCAGCGACATACATATTTGACCCTTTCACCTTAACCACGAACTATTGTTACCCACAATAAGCATGATTGGATATGCCAAATTTGGTGATCCTACCGTCTTGCAGTTTGATCTTTGATTATTTATTGCTCTCGCCCCTGCCTGCCTGCCTGCCTGCCTGCCTACATGCCTGCCTACCCTGCCTGCCTGCCTACCTGCCTGCCAGTCTGTCCGTCTGTCTGTCTGGCGGTCTGGCTGACCGGCTGGCTGTCTGGCTGACTGTCTATCTGTCTAGACTGAACTATATCTCAACAACAACTAATTTTAACGCAACGAAGAAAACCGTAACCGGTAAGAGAGCTTCCTCAAGTTGGCCCTGATACGGACAAAAGAAGTCAAATCCGAATCGGATCAAATTTTGAATCTATGAACATCTCTGAATATATTGGTCCGATTTGCGTAAAATCTTGGCATAAAAACGTTGAGACCAAGAGGCCAATGCTATATCGGGAAGAACCAGAAAAATCCAAAAGGCTTTACAATGTGACAAACACGGGCTGGCGAGGGTCTGCAAACTGTACGTGTCCTTGTTTATTTATTTAAAGTTTTTTTTATCTGACTACTTGAATATTATACCAAATTACAACTAAGTCCACACATTCTGCGACACATGTTTTGGAGGAGGAGGAGGAGGATTATAACGAGTGGCTATCTTCAGCAGTGATCAGTTTTTCCGAAATCTTCTCCACCGTGTCTTGTCCACGGCGAGCGTCATAAGCTCCTTTAGGGTTTTTATCATCTTTAATCGTCCTAGATTAGGTTCTCTGAGATGTTCTTTTTGTTGACGTGCACGTGATTGTTGGCGATTTTATACATCATTGCAAGCCGTGCGGATTTACGCCGGTCTTTGAGCAATCGCCTTTGAAGATGGTTCAGCATGTTGCTTACACTCGATCTATTGTGGAAACTGCCGAGTACGCATCGAGCAGCTTGACTTTGGACCATATCTAGTTGGTGAATTTCGTTTTGGTGGTAGCGGTCTCAAACAGTGTTAGCATATTCAAGAGTGGGTCGGACTAGAGTTTTATAGGAATTGCTTTTGCTGCTTGTAGATGTACTGTTGAGATTTCTCTTTAGGAAACCGAGGGCCCTGGTGGCTTTGTTGCAGATGTTGCTGATGTGCTTATTACGCTGTCGATCACACACAGGTCAGAAATATCGGTCTGCAATTTTCTGCTTTGTCTCTTTGGCCCTTCTTGTAGATGGGCCACTCATTTGGTAGCTCTCCGGAGATAAACAATTTTTGAAGATTATTGTTAATATCGGTGCTATCTCTTGGGCTAATTCCTTATGGGATGCATGGTCTTATGGTCTCTGGCGCTGCTGTCGGGAATTGCTGGCATGTAGGATTCTGAGCAGCTTCTTGATTCCAGTCTGAGTGATTGCCCACTTACTTATGGTTGGGTACGTTCCCTTCATACTGCCGGCAGCTTTACTGAAGGGACCGTTACTTGAGAAGTCTGACTGGAACTCTGTTGAGGACACCAGCTTTGTCTATAGGTTATTGATATAACAGGCCATCATGGTTAGGGTGCAATGCTATTGTTGTCTGTACTGATGTTCTAATGGGCCGATTCATCTACTTTCGGTGTCATGGTCTCTTCAATTTGTTTCCAGTAGGCTCGGCGGAGTTCCTTTTGGAGTAGTCGTTTTAGCTCTTTGTATTTTGCAATAACGTTGCCATTGGCAGATTGATTTTTTCTTGGGCTTGTAAGCTCAATCTCGTGTCTTGATCATAATCCTATGATCCGGTGGTACCCAAGAGGTCCGGGTGGTTTCTTAAAACTTGGGAGTGTGATGAGTGCACCATCTTTCAAAACATAGATATGGTGGTGTTGATCAAAGGCAGAGTTGATGTTGTGTGAGATTTGTATCAATATGGTATTATTTGCATATTTAAGGAGTTCATTATTAATGCCTCCCAGGCTCGTATGCACAACCATTAGGTAAGGATGTTAAAGCTTTCCTAACTTCTGCTTCTGTTATTGGCTTTTTGCGAGGGCCGTAGCTAGCCTTCAAACATGGATAAATTTTCGTCTTCTATGTCAGTGAACTGATCTTTGAACAATTCCTTAGTTGTTTCATTCTGTACGTGGTCAGGGCCGATAAAGTGACCATAAAAGTTATGTACTGCAAGTGGTTGTTGCGGACTGGTGGTCATTAATGCTTTGCTTGCCTTGAACATTTTCTACAATCATATGTGGACGTGATCGCATTTACCAGATCACATGCTCTATTGATGGTGAGTTATTTCAATCGTTCACTGATTTGATGGAGGATCTTATTGCGACCATGCCTTATTTCAGTTAGGTGTTCATTTCGACTAGGTAGATGTATGCATTGTTGAAGTAGCTTTGTAACAAGTTATCATCAACATAGGATGTCCGTTGGTTGATATTACTGAATACACTGATGTTTTTGCAGCTGATGTCTCCACACATTTAGGCCTTTACGTAAGGCTTCGCTTGGTGTCCAGCGTACGTCAACCATGGCCATCTGCTTAGTTATTCAATTTCTATATAATGTCCGTATGGCCATGTGATTATTTTTAGAGATCATGGCTGACCTTGGATTTTTTAGTTTTGAGTGTCGCTTATAGATGAGGCACAGTTGATCAATCCTTAATCGAGTAATCACCCAGTTGCGGTTGGAAGTAAGGATCGTGAGTCTCGGAGTGGCATGTTTTGGATGGCCCATTAATGGACCTTTACATTTTATCCATCAATCATATGACGTCATAATCAACTACGTGGCGTGTAGAATGACATCATAATGAATGACGTCATTATGACATCATGAATGACGTAGATAAGTACATTATGAACGCATATTTTAAGACGGACTATGCGTTGTTCTGCGAATTGCCTATTTAATAAATATTTTGTTGAATATTTTGAAACTAATTTGACTGGGCGCTGTTGCTGCCATAGGCAGCAACAGCATTCAGTCAAATTAGTTACAAAATATTCAACAGCTTACCTGCATAGCTTTCACGAAATGGATAGTTAGGCCATTCGGGGATCGATCAATCCCACAAAGGCGAAGTGTGGGTGGAGCTTAACTAGAGGTTGGCGGGGCATAGCTAAAACTGGAAATGTCAATTATAATTCCCCAATTATGTAACCTTAATTCACCCTATATTATATCAAACTTTACTCACCTTGTGGGGATGAATGAGGGAAGGCAGTTCTCACTCAAATTTGACATTTGATTATGTATTTAATTATTTAATACTTCCATACATGAGACTTTGAATATTATATGCCTACTAAATTACTATCCAATATTCCAAATAGATTCACATCGTTATTGATAACTATGCCGCCTTCATATTCTATTATCAGCTAATTTCATCAACAGCATTTGGATATTATCATATTCCATTTGTCCTATGCTTTACTGACACATATATTTCCACCAGCCTAGATTTAGTTATTTCTATAAGGTTGCATTTAACACTGACAACGAGAAGGCTAAATAGGACCACTCGATTATAATACAACAGCTATTATGTTGAATATTTTGAAACTAACTGACCTTTCCAGTTTATTCATCTAGCATATTACGTCATAACCAACCAGGTGACGCCATAATCAATTACAGCATGACTGATTCGATTTAGTTCATCTTAAATGCTTAATAGTCCGACACGGTGTACGAATTGTATGTCTTTACTATTTAATAAACATGCTGTTGAATATTTTGAAACTAATTTGACTTACCTGCATAGTTTTCTGACAAGTAATAGTCAGAGACTTCAGGGAGCAATCGATCCCAATACGAGCAAGGTGTTGTTGGGGATTAGCTAGAGATGGGCGGGATATAGCTAAAACTGGAAAGGTCCATTGGGCTGGGAGCGTTTGATGTCAATGGCAGTAACAGGCTACTGACAGGTTAATTTTAAAAAACAGCTTACGTCTATAGTTACTTTGAAATTAAATTCCTGGAAATTTAGGTTTCAAACGGTTAGATTACCCATAACATTATTCAACTTAGTTTTTCTAATAGTGAACATCAACTCACTCATTGTTATATTACTAATATACACGCTTGTAACTGTTCATCATCAACTGTTTTTTTAAATTCATGTACGAATCTCTCTCACATTTAAGCGAGGTATTGTTATGATATGAATCTAACAAATGTTGCAGTAGTAATACTTATGTAAAGAAAGAACTAAGATTGAATAAAATGGAACTGAATTTCCATACTGTTATAACCGTCATATTGGTAGTGAGCTGGTGGCTTCGTGAAGATTGCATCACTGATTTATGTTGTAGTTTGAAAACAACCATCCAATAGTTTCTGTAGAATATTAAAATCACACTAAGAATGTAATTTCACATGATAAGAAGATTAAAAGATCGTGGCCATTTGCAAAACGGAAGGTCTGAAAGATCGACATGCTTGCATAAGGCTGCTTTCCGTTACGCTCTCGTTTCGTGGCAACTGATATTAGAATGTGTATGTATGATTACTGTATTTTGCGGCTGTAGTAGTCGAAATATCCTACAGCTGCCTTCAGTCCTTCTTCGCTTTTCACCACTGTGTATTTTCCTCAGCTTCCTCAGGCCCATTCTTGATCTGATTGTACCAAGTCCTGCTTTCTTGAGACCACCTCGTAGCATGCTTAACATATTTATGCAATGACGTCCCCTCCTGGCTTTCTATTTGCTGGCCCCCAGTAGGGCACATTCTAAGGCTCTCTGTGCTGGTGTCTCCGTGACACATGGCCAAACATAGACATCTTTGCTGGGCGACTTTTACATACAGCGGCGACGTATTACACATCTTGTATAGGGCATCGTTGGAAATTATGTTGTCTGGCCTCCGGTGTCCGGTGGTGGGGTGGAGGTGTTTGCGGCTTGCAGGCATCAAATTTGTCTGGAGTTGCCTTTGGGGCTGTATTAGAACGCGTGACCCGAGTTAATTAATGGAGGTATGTAGGTTAGGTTAATCATATGACGTCATAATCAACTATGTTAATTATATGGTGACGTCACAATCCAGTGTCACAACTCATAATCATAATTGCCAGAAATAATCCTTCTTTTCCCTGGAATAGTCCCCCAAGTTGAACTTTTTTACTATTTAATAAACATTCTATTGAAGATTGTGTAAGTAAATTGTTTGAGAGCTGTTGCTGCCATAGAAACAACGCCTACTCAAATTAGTTTTCTGGAAATAGAGATTCAGAGAGTGCAAGGATCTATTGATCGCGATATGGTCAACGCGTGGATGAAGCTTAGCTAGAGATGGGCAGGGCATATCTAAAACTGGATTCCTCCAGTAACATATATACCATCTCAACCATGTATAGAATATCTTCGTTGAATTTACCGAGCTCATGGTGCATATGAACGATAAAAATAATACATCTGATATGCTGTGCAGAAAACATATGAGGAGAAGAGCCACGGTATAAGCGGTAGCGCTGATTGGTCGAGCGGCTGATGAGATGCGATTATTTTGTGCCAGAAAAAGGTGGGGGCGTGTCCTAATGCAAATATTGATGATGGCATGGCCCTCTCAACCAATCAGCGAATCGCCGCCTATATCTTCGCTGTTTTCGTTGATATAGAGGTGTAGGCACATGTCAATGATTGACAGGTGAAATGAGGCATGTGTAATGTGGTTCGCAGTCTTTAGGGGGACGTGGCCAGTTCATGTGATGCATGTAGACTAATCAGTAGAGCTGCTTATATCGTCACCCTGGCTTATGCTGACTAACGGGATGCCAGCTGTCGCATTGTAGCCATAATGACCCCATAAGGGGGAAATGGGCATGGCCTAGCATACATCCACATCATCGCCATGGTCGGGTCACGTAATGGCATCTATGCTTGGTGTCGGGCCCTATTGAACCCAGTGAAGAAAGGGTGTGAACTAATGTAGTGTGGCCTAACGTACGTCCATATCGTCATTCTGGTCAGGTCATATGATGACAGCTGCACTCGTTTCTGGGCCTATTGACCGGTGAAAAAAGGGGCATCGCCTAAGGTTTGGGGGCGTGGCCTAATCTGCGCCCATATCGTCTCCCCGTGTCAGTGCAACCATATCGTCGCTCTGGGATAGGTCAACTTATGGGATGCCAGCTGTCGTGTTGTAGGCAACATGACCAGTGACAAGGGGCATGATCTATTTCTCGAGACATAGTCAGGCCACATGGTGCCTGTAGGCCAATCAGCATGGTCGCTTATATCATCACCCTAGCGTTAGCTCAATGTCCTCAGCAATGTTCTTTTGTATACGTTGTCGGCCTGATGACCGATGAAATGTGGCATGGCTCAAGGTCTGGACGTGGTCAGGTTCTGTGATATCTGCAGGCAAATTGCCACAGACTCAGATAAAGGTTTCTATCAGCACTAAGCACCCTTATGTTATCATAGGTTGGTTCTTTACGCATTCAGGTAGCAGTGAGGTGAGAGCTACGTTTAGACACTTTACACTCTTCGGCAATGCTTGGCATATTTTGAAGGCTAAGGTCTCTGAAAGCAATGGTGCCTTAACGTACTCTACCATAATTTAACCTCGGGCAACCTGTGCATATATAGACAATCAAAATGTGGAAGCTATGACATCTCCAGAACCTTGAGACATGCCGCTGAGCGTGAGCTTAATGGCTAACGACGATTTTTCTGATGTAGATGTTCACCACATGGGTATATTCTTTAACTCTGTAGTGTCCAGAAATAGACTGTACTTTAAGAATAATGTTGGACGAAGACGTTTGGTGTACAATACCTATGATGGTAGGTAATAGAGAACGTAATCTACCTAATATATAAACACCATACCAGACAAGAGGGTAGAGTCACCTACAACCTACCCAAGCCCATTAGTAACATTGACACTCGAATGTCATACAAAAAAGCCCTCGAGGAGCAAATAGCTAACATCGACGTCAGCTCCGATCGAAAGAAGCCTTAACCAAAATACTGAAATCTATGGAATCATCAGCTACCAGCACCATAGGTGCTCTTAAAAACAACCAAACTGGGTATACTGACGCCCCTCTAGTAGTAAAACTGTCAGCAGAGCAGAAAGCATTATGGCTGCACATCTATCAAAGTGGCCAAAGTGAAGACTGCACCAAACTACGCCAGGAGCGCAAAAACATTCTGCGCCACATTATCGAACGCTTAAAAGATATTGCTATTCAACAAGCAGACTCCCTAGTAGATGAAATCACTGCCATGGATGACGGTCACAAAATGTTTCGGGCAGCCTGAGCCCTGAGAGATACTGACTACACACCACCACTCACTGTACATAACTCTGAAGTACACTTTATCGGGACTGACCAGTGAAAAGCCAAGGCGATTCGAGAATGGTTCAAGGAACAATTCACTGACAATGATGATGATCCATTGCACCCGTTCTCAGCAGACCCCGGGCCATTACTAACACCAATTAATACAGCAGAAGTTGAGAAGGCACTTAAAGCCCTAAAAAATTGACGTGCATCTGAACCTGATGGCATGAGCAAAGAACTATTCAAATATGCAAGTGCCATTATCTCAAAACCGATCACGCACCTAATCAAGTCATCTTTTATGCACCACCTTCCCATCGATGCTGTAGGCCAAGGCACTCTTATCGCACTACCCACGCCCACGAAGCCACCTGGTCCCCAGCCAATCTGTGGCCCATTGTGCTCCTGAACAGCATGCGAAAATTCTATCTAATGTTGCTCTATGCCGCATCTGAGACACGATTGATGACTTCAATGGATCATGTCAAAGTGGCTTCAAACGTGGACGCACCTGCACAGACATTGTATGGGCTCAATGCATGCTTGCGTCGGTAGTCATCTCCAAACACTGGGACTTCCACGAAATGGGTATTGACATGTCAGGAGCCTTTGACACAATCACGTGCTCAAAGATCCTAGATGTACTATGCCAGGCCAGTTGCAATGAAGATGAGCTACGACTAGAGAGACTACTGCTTGCAGACACCAAGCTGAAAGCATGAGTCAAGCCAGTGACGTTTGTAGAGTTTGATACATTAATCAGCTCCCCACCGGGAGATGGTCTATCTCGGGTACTTTTCACCTGTTACCTTGCTGCCATATTGAAATCTGTGCGGGAAGGTTCCACAAGACCACCACCCCCCCACCCCCAGTGTCAATACTAGGTATGCCGCTAGAGATGAAATATGCTAACGATATGGACTTCATAGACGAGGAAAAGAAACCCTTTGACGAACTTCTCCCAATAGCTGCAAGCAAACTAAAAATTGAGAATCTCTTTATGAATGAATCCAAAACAGTGTTCAGCCACATATACCTATCTACAAAGCATGAAACTAACGAAAATGACGACCCTCTTCGGGGCAGTGAACCATGGAGGAAAACCAAAATCGTGGGCTCACTGCTTTGCAGTACTGCTAACATTGCTGCAGGCTGGGAAACATCAGTCTCGTAGTATTCGAGATGCTGGTGACACCGCAAAGGGATCGTGAACACTCCCGCTTTCTCGGCTAAGGATCTTCACCATAGAAATCCTATTAACTAGATAGTGCATTGTACGCAGATTTGCATTCGCTGGGCGACCTGTTGGTGCTCCAAAAAACAATTTCTTCACTAGAGAAACCAATAGGAAAAATCCATGCCATCACAATTCAAATGCCTGCTGCATAAGAATCTAGATGATCTATTTGACAATGTGTGTTTTAAATTATACCAAATTCTAGCGAAAAATACTTTATAGTTTAGATACAATGACAGATAGAACATGACAACTGCTACACAAACTACACAAACATCTGTATGTCATCATTAATTTGCCAATAAACAACACCCTCTCTCTGCGGTGCGATAGTGAATCAATGACTCATTTCCTTATGCACAAATACACATGATGATTTCCTAACTTATTGCGAAAATCTGGTTAATTACTTTTTAACACAATTTGATTGAAAGTTGTTTTCACTAAAGGTAGGAATGTTTCAGTCAAAATGATATCAAAATAAATATGATATTTCATATATTTAGCTATCTTGAAAATATTATTCCAGGGAATTTAGAATGAAATGTCTGTTTCATTACCCCTGGCAAATTGACATATATATGTATTGCCTAATGTTATAGGATTAATGATTAAGTGTGGTAGATAATCAGTATTAGATGCTATTTATTCCTTTAGCCCTCACCTCAGCCAAAAACGGTTTCTGCAGTGGTCTTGAGAAATTGAGAGCCAGTCATTCCAGTGGTAAATTGTCAAAATAGTCTTCTCTCGATTTGACTGAAAGCCGTTGCTGCCTTCCAGTAAAATTTAATTAAATTTTAAAGATTTTTGGATGCAAAAGCATGGACGCAATCACGTTCTCGTTTTATTACATACTAATGATGACAACAACAATGGTGATGATGATGGCAATGTCAATGACAATGCCACTGTTGATGGCGTCGGTGACAATGCCATCAGCAACAGCTGTCATGTAATTAGATCAATGCTGATCCGCGCAGGATTATTGTGGTAATTCTCCAAGGTATAGTAAGAATCATGATGATACCTTTGAAAACAATATGACTGAAACTTGTTGCTACTCACAACAAGAGCAACATTCAATCAAAATATTTTAAAAACAATTGCATGTGGTCTTGCGTTCTTTTTGGAGCCGGCTTCGCTTTGATTTTAGAATGAAATTTACCTTTAAATTATCACTACGGTCTTGACAAGTTTATAGATATGACCCCCGGAAACGATAGATAGTGCTGATTTATTGCTGCCACTAAGCTACATGAGGGATACTTGCTAGTTGCTATTGTCCATGGCTTTTACATATTCAGCATTATTCAACTGAATGCTGTTTCAGTTTCTACTGATTTCCTAACACCGGTGTTGCTGTTATTGCCGTCTCTGCTCACATAAAATTTGCAACAGCTTTGGGAATGCAACGTCATTCTGTCTGCAACAGTGTTCTATGTGCAACACCTTTGAGTTCAGCAGCTTTGCTTTCGCAACAGCTTTGTATGCAGCAATGTTGTGGATGCAGCAGATTTCTATTTGCAAGAATCTTATGAATGGGATATCTTTATAGGCTAATTTAGCAACATCTTTATTGACGCAGTAGCTATATCGGCTAGATAGCAACTGTTTAATGTGGCGCAACTGTTTCAGTTTTTGGTTTGAACAGTACTAGGAGCATGATAACATTCTTGATACATCAGTGTTCTGTTTATAACAGTTTTATGATTGCAGCAACTTTCTGTCATTTAATCAATATTAAGACACATACTGGCAGACAAAGTGTTTTTAAAGCAACATGTATGTATCTACTTATTAGATTTGATGACATTTCATCATTGAAATGGCAGACAAAGCTTTTGCAGCCTGATTAATATGCTTAGTTTTATTACTGTTTATCATTAGCTGTCAGAGTGAGAGCAGCAATGTCGGGACGCTGAATTCAATGCATTGTATAGAGCAGATAAGCCAATGCTCTTTCTATGTATACGATTTCTATGGCTTTCACCACTTTCAGGTGATCCCCTCCCCGCTCTCTACCATGATCGGGCTGCTCTGTGAAAATAAATTTTAAGAAATTATGATTAATAATCATACTAATAATACTAATAATATTTCAGATGAATTAGTTTCAAAATATTTGTTAGAATGACCTTTTAAATAAGCAGGGTAAGCATTTCAGCAAGCTGAAAGTGTGTGTGTGAGAGAGAGAGAGAGAGAGAGAGAGAGAGAGAGAGAGAGAGAGAGAGAGAGAGGTGGGGGATGAGAGAGTGGAAGTCTGAAACAGATGGTGAGAGAGGGCAAGATAGCCTGAAAGAAAGGTGCTCAGAGACGGCAAGAGAGAGTCTTTTGACAGATACATCTTTCCAGTTTATCAATCAATCATATGACATCATAATCAACATTGAGGCGTGTAGACTGTCACCATAATCCATGACATCAGGAATACTGTAGATACGGGGCATCGCGAGTGCATACCCACTGTCGACCTAGGCGGTGTTGCACGAATTGTATGTCATTTTACTATTTAATAAATGGGTTGTGTTGAATATTTTGAAACTAATTTGACTGCACGACAGTGCGGCATTAGGTAACAACAGCATCTTGCTTTAAATAATTAGCTATAAACATATTCAACTGCTTAACCTGCATACATTTCTGGAAATTGATAGTCAGGGAGTTACAGAGGGAAGTAGTCATCATCCAGCAAAACAGTCACATCATCAAGCAGTCAGATAGACAGGCAGTCAAACACACGGACGCCCGCATGAATGCCCAGCATGAACGTAGGCATCTGCTCGATTTAGCATAGACACATGGTTTTGCAACAATACGGACACCCGCTCATACACTTACACACGCACGCACACACGCACGCACGTACGCACGCACGTACGCATGCACGCATGCACGCACATACGCACGCACGCACACACACACACGCATGCACCATACTTACTCGCAATTGCTCGAGCAAAGTACCAGATAGAATAAAATTGTCGTCAGTCTTTATTGGGTGCTCGCTAATAACACCCTACACGTCGTAGTCGATATAGCCATCAACAGCCATCATTAGGCTGACGACGCGACAGCTGGCTTCACATAAGTTGACCTAAGCTAGAGGTTTGCCTACAGGGGTCACGTGACCTGGCCACACACTATAGCGCCTTCAAACCACATTACACCTGTCAATCATCAGCAACCTTCCTGATCACACCTGTCAATCATCGGCACATACCTACACCTCAAAATCACCAAAAACAGCGAAGAAATAGGTGACTGTTCGCAAATTTATCGGGACGGTGATGACGTTTATCAATGTTTGAATTAGGACACACCCCTTTTTCCACACAAAATACTCGAATCTGATTGGTCGAGATAGAACAACGGATTTTTCTCTTGACCGATCAAATTCGAGCATTTTTGGCTTGAAAAAATGGTGCATGGCCAAATTCGAATATTGATGACGTCATGACACTCTCGAACAATCATCGCAGCCGCCTATATCGTCACATATATGCAGAAGGATGCCAGCCTTGTCGAAAACATCAATGAAATACCAAGATGTAAAGGAACATCAATGTTTATTTCTGTTGTATCGCCAGCACCAGCTTCCTGATGTAAAATCTACACACTAGATTCAACATCAACGCTAGGCAAGAATGCTAAAATCACTACTTTATTTATCATACATGGCAGAGGTAAATGAAAATCCTGTTATCCCTGAACGATTGTCGTAATGTTATGAATTGCTGTGCTAATATACCTTTTGACGAGAATCGTTACTGGCAACCAGTGTATTAATTATTTCAACCAAACAACGGCAACAAGACTGTATATAGTTCATGACGTCACCAATTAATTGACCACTCAGAACGATAATCAAGCTCAGTTGTATCTTTTTTATTTTACCAACTCATCAGTGGTCTACAAATTGAATGCACTTGTAGTGAGGTGAGTTTGGCATATCTAAGGTTTTGCATCAGTGGGTGTTTGTTGCCATAATGTTGTGGATGTCTCCACCCATCTGCTGGCATGCACAGAGGCTCGTAAGTGACACCGTTTAACTGACTATCAGATATCATTTCAGAGCGGGTCAGCAGTCATGGCAATGTGCACTGAGTGTCTTCTGCATTAACAGGCATGTGTGAGTGTCTGTGACCACATATTATATAGGCATATAAACATAATGTTGTGTATCTTCCGGTGCTAACCAGTTTTGTATATGTGTTGTTGAAATATACCATCATTAGTAGGCATATGCAGTAATCAATTGCCTCAATTGTGTGTTCCTCATGCACTCTACCTCAAATACTCAGTATCCCACGAACAGTATGTTCCATCCTTTCTGCCAACTCAGTTTTTGAGATGCATTGAGGTAGTCACAGTGCTTCACTCAGATCAGGTCATCATCATGTTACTTCATCCTCTACTGTCTTGAGCTCATAGTCAAGCGTTTGGACCCAGATCATTTCAGGATGCCACTGTTATCTCTGTCCAACTTGTTGCCCTTCTAACACACATGAGTCGAATAATGCTTGAGGTGATTGGAGATATAGACAAGCCAGCTCAAGTGGCGTTTGCAGATGGCTGTTGATACTGTAGTCTTAATCGACTGTTTTTTTAAATTCATTGATAGAGATGATGTCACTTCACCAGGTGCCCCATCGGTTGCCCAGGCACTTTCTGTTTAATACATCAAGCTAAGTGTTCGATCCTAGTTTGATGTGATTTGCCGGATTTCACTTCCATAGAGCAGGATTTAGAGTGCCATAATTGTTTTTAATTGGTTGATGGACAACGACACTTTCTGTATGTGACAGCTTAGTTCGTGGACCATATTTTCCTGGATATGCATGAAACGACCAGGGTATGTAAAGTTGGCAACTTCTTTCACTATTTTCTAGTTTATGTGGACCTCTATCTGGCGTGATGCATCCTTGTCAATGTGTTCTTTGTCTTGTTTGCACTGATGGCAGGTTCGAATTCCTGTGAGGCATTGCTGATCACCTCTAGTAAATGTTGACGGTCTTGGACATTAGCTGCAAATGCGACAATGTCATTTGCAAAGTCGAGGTCTGACAACGCAATGTCCTGATTAACTATTATGTATTTGGAAATCCTAGTACTTGGACATATCAAACAAGATATAGAATGCAATCCTTTCTCATGCTCGTACACAGCATCTCAAGTGCTGGTATATCTACTCAATGGGAGATGTAACCTTTATGGATTCCTTCGGAAATTATGATTTTCTAGAGGGATGATATGCATACCTTGGATATTCTATTCAACATAGAGTATGTGGTTAAAACTGTTCCTGGAATGGCCACAATTCTCTGGATCCATGCACTTTTTCTCTCTCTCTCACTCTCTCTCTCCCTTCCCCCCTCTCTCTCTCTCTCTCTCTATCTCTCTCTCCCTTCTCTCTCTCCCTCCATCCCTCTCTCCTTCTTCATCTCTCTCTCTCTCTCTCTCTCTCTCTCTCTCTCTCTCTCTCTCTCTCTCTCTCTCTCTCTCTCTCTCTATATATATATATATATATATATATATATATATATATATATATATAGTGTTTTTCTAGCAAATACGCAATTGTGAATTATTATCATAAAGCTGTCATAAAATCATCACCGTTATTATTAGGTGTTGCGAAAAGAGTTGAAGCTGATGGCCAAGCAATGGAAGGCCATCTAATGTCTTAAAGTCAGGGTGAAAAAACCCTGTATGTGTTCGCTTCGCAGATTGGCATAGAGTGGAAAGTTCATCTATGAGTTCGCAGTAGCCAGGAGAGTAAATCTTTTCAGTTTGCCAGCATCACAGCTTAGGGCATCCATATCTACAGGACCATCTGATCTCTTCTGAAAATCTATTACACTTCTGGTATTTAGTAATCTAGTACTGACAACCCATCAGTCTGAATACGAAGCGTACCAGACTCGCTCGTATCGCTTTTCTCAGGATAAAAATGGAAAGCCTCTCATAAAATTCATACATAAATAGATTAGTGATTTATCATTTTAAACGCCTGACACGCATGAATGTGAGTGTTGTAATTTAATCTGAGTGACTTAATTCTTAATGATATCAGTAAAACACTGTACCCAGTATTTGCTTTCATATGTTTAGGTTACCAGTATGCCACATGGAGGGTCCAGTGGACCTTTCCAGAGTAATGACGTCATATGGCATCATAATCTGCTAAGCGGCATCTATGATGGCGCCATAATCATTACGTCATAAACGATTCTATTAGGTCTGTCTTTAACTCGTAATAGCCTGACACATTGTACAAATTGCACGTCTCTACTATTTAATAAACATGCATGTTTTGAAACTAATTGTTGCTGCAATAGTTTCAAAATATTTTAACAGCTTACCTGTATAGTTTTCCGGAAATTGATAGTCAGGGAGTTCAGGGATCGATCGATCCCAACAAGGTGTGAACGGCGCTTGGCTAGAGATGGGTGGGGCATAGCTAAAATTGAAAGATGCATTATCTGAATATGAGACACCACAGAGTCTTAGATAAATAGATAAATTAACATTGGCATTTAGGATCATCAGTAGTTTATATTTCAGATGGAATTATCATAGATTTAGAACTTGTAATTAACAATACATTGTTGGATATGGCATGTATGGCACTTCTCACATTATATCCCTGGGTAGTAACTTCAAATATAATATCCAAATTTTGGCACATGCGAAATTCTTTCTCTTGTGATATATTTAAGATGCATATTCGCACTCTTCCACTTATTATGAATATATAATTGTGTAATGTCTAATGTATATCCAGGCATGATGTCACTGATAATACTGGCATTGTTATTGATCATGTTAGATTTGTAAACATTCGAGATACACACATTTAAAAAGTTAAATATTCATAATAATATTCAATGATGTCGATACAATATTTATAAATTCAAATCGATGGAATATTATACAATATATTTGACATGAGTGAAGATGCATGCACATATCTTTCATCTTATCCATGAAAAACGCTGATAGCTGATTGTTTGATCATCCTTAACCATTTGAAATCTGAATTTCCAGAATCCGAATTTCAAAGTAACTGCACAGGTACGTCGCTGAAAATTAAAAAAATATGTTGATAGGAACACATTTCTGACATAGGCAACTAGAAACACCATATGCAGCAAACACTCTATGTCAAATTACTTTCAAAATATTCACCAATTATTTATCAAAGCTAAATAATTTTTCGAAATTGAGCTTTTGGATTCACATGGTTAATAATCTTTATTCATTGTATGCATCAGTGATAACGCGTGTTACCGGGCCAGTACTGGACCAATAACTTGCCAAAATGGCACCGTATGGGCCCAGTACTGGCCCGGTAACATGGTTTATCATTAATTCAGCAAAAGGCATTATACAACCCTGTATTGGCCCAGTACTGGCCCAGCAACCTGCGTTATCAAGGATACAATGAAATACATCATGATTTACGAGAGTATGTTAATTAATAAAGCCTTCTCCAATGAGACATGAAATATATTTATTAAATTTATTAGACACTGTATTTAGTATAGATAGTGACTAGGATATGAAGTACATTGTTTCTCATTGTATCCATGCATAGTATATCAGCAAGAAACACTTTCCGTATTTATAGAAGTTCTATACAAGATGTTTGTTCTGGAATCATGTTGCCCTAATTAAGAGTTGTACTGTAATTAAGTCACCTGTTTTTGGCGTGGATCGAGATCAGTAATACGTGAAATAGTGAAAGAAAGAAAAATTCATAATTGATTACTTTGAATACATTGAGGTTAATTGGGAGCTGCCAAATTAGCTTCAAATACAAATGTGGTGGGAGCAGCTAGAATGTGAGGGAGTTGTCTTGGGGTGAGACAGTGCTCATGTCTATACATCACTAGGGAAGTGTTATCCACAGTCTGCACTGTGGAAAGTCTTAGAAAAGTATATGTTGCAGCTGCTGTGTCGATATACTAAGTATGATTACGTTCATACTTGCGACAGTGCATTGTCGTTGACTTGTCAGCCACAGGCAAACCAAGAGATACCAATCCTTTGAAAATTTAACCCTGGAATGACTCCACACCACCTGTCATCCGTACCTCACCTCATGCGTTTGTATCAATCTTACCATCGTCTCTTCAACCAGGAACAAATATGTCTCAACTCATTATATGTCATCTGTATTTCACAACACCCAATCTCACCAACCTCCACCCACACATGTGCGTCTCCCATGAATGCACTCACGTCACGTGCATGCCCGTATGCACTATAGATGTAGTATGACGCATAGTCTCAGTACAGCCAGTAATAGCAATAGTTGATTTAATATAGTGTGGCCACAAACAGTCCATGCAGTAAATTTCAAAATAGGATTAAAGTTTTTAAGCTCCTTTAGCTATGAGGTAATGAGGGGTGATTTTCGCCCCATTATTCTTTCTTTGCCTAATAGATCAGCTAATAAAATATACATCTGTATAATTGAATAACCTGTGGTAACATTAAGAGATTCTTAACTTCAATGAGGATTATAAACAAGATTATTACAGATTTCAGGTTTTATTATTCCGCTGAACAAGTCAGTAGTTAAGGGACCAGCTGAGCGCTATTGTTCTATTAAAAAATGATTGATGGGTATAGGTCACGAGGCCAAGTGCAATTGTTGGAGGACAATGGCACTCAGTCAGTCCACTCCATTCAAAAATGATTGATGTGTACACGAGATCAAGTGAAATTCGCAATTGTTCTAAATGAACGGGTGAATGCCATTGTTCATGCAAGTGGTTGCTATTGTTCTAAATGTCTGGTTAGACGTTATTGTTCAAATGACGTGTTAATGCATAGATTAATGTGTTTTTAAAATGGGTATCGACATGTGTGCATTGATAATTTCTTTTGCTGTGTTTAACGTATTAATTAGGTGGGTGGCGCCCCCCCCCCAACTCGTGGTTAAAAATATATTTTGAAACTGCCCCAGTCAATTAATTTTCAAAAAATTAGATGGCAGTCATTTAATTATTAAATTTTCAAAATTGATATGGAAATGAGTTGACCTATACCCATCAATCATTTTTGACAGGAGAACAATAGCGCTCAGCCGGTCCCTTTACTACTCGAGGCATTTCATTGGATATCCAGATCAGAGTCCATAAAATGGTCAAAACACCAACTTACAGCCCATGGTACGAGAAAAAGATTTAGCCCACACGAAGGTGCACACGCACGGCCGCATATGTGCGCACATGCATGTATGTATGTATCCATGCATGTTCGCTCGCACCCATGCCCGCTATGATATACTAATCTATTACAGCACAGGCGGACTGGTGTTTCAATTGTAGCTAAGAGGCATACTCCGTCACGAACGTGGAATAGCTTGTCAGTTGTACAAATCATATGGTTTTACTATTTACTCAACATTCGGCTCACTATTTTGAAACTAATTTGACTGGGTGCTGTTGCTGCCATAGCATACACGCCCTTGCATGCGTACACCTGTACATGTTGTGTAAAATTTGAGTCGTGATAGGGTTCGGAAGGTTTTAAAAATAAATCTCTGTGTACCCGCACACTTGCCAACACGCACGCATGAGCGAGGTATGACATCCAATTACATCGCATGCAGGCTGACGTTATAATAAACAATAATAATTGAGAGAAATACTCCATCATGAACGTGGAATAGTCTGTTAGCTGTAAAAATTGGATGTTTTCCTATTTAATAAACATTCTGTTGAATATTTGGAAACCAATTTGACTGGGCTTTGTTGCTACCATAGTAGACATGCTCTCACGCGTGTACACCCATACATGTTGTGCCAAATTTGATTCAAAATAGGGTTCAGTAATCCTTTAGTTACACCTCACGGGCCAGTTTCACAAAGGTGCGTAAGTTACTTAAGTCCCGCGCCTACGTCAGTTTCATGAAAGGGGTCGTAAATAAATGCCTAAATAATAAAATGCGTAACTTAGACGCGGAGCTCTCTAGTACATTAAGGCAAGAATCGTCGCCACTTATGACATGATCCAGCTGACTGCAATGTGACAGCTGTCAGTTGTTAATTATAGTATGGGGGTCAATCAGTGCAAGTAACTTCTAGCGTGAACCATATAGAAAGCACAATTGCATATTTTAATGGCAGCGAGATGACAATCCAACGTTCGCCACTACATTAAACTTGGTAAGCGTTACCTTATTTCGTGTTTTATTTTGATAAAAGTTGTCGGCATA